>CAJHQP010007084.1:0-34258 GCA_905132765.1 Moricandia arvensis | reverse complement strand
AGCTTGTGGGTTCTCCTGATACCTCTGCCTCAGCAAATTAATCCAAGCATCTATATGCTGCATATAAAATAATACAAGTTAGAAGATACCAGACGACTTATATTTACCAGACGACTTAAATATAAGTCGTCTGGAAAGTCGTCCACGTAGACGACTGGTAAATATAAGTCGTCTACTTGACGACTTGGACGACTTTGTAGACGACTTTCCAGACGACTTATATTTTACCAGACGACTTATATTTACCAGACGACTTAAATATAAGTCGTCTGGAAGTCGTCTACAAAGTCGTCCAAGTAGACGACTTACTGATAAGTCGTCTGCTTGGGACGACTTTGTAGACGAATTTTCCAGACGACCTATATTTAAGTCCAGACGACAAAGATACAAGATTAGCAGAAGACTTACGCAGTCTTCCAGCCATGCTTTGGCTGTCCAAAGGATGTGATACCACCAAGTTGGTGATGTACATGGTTTGTCTTCCTTCTTAGTGAAATAATGACTGCAAACAAAAAAGCAATCAGTTTTGGTAGACTAAATCAAGTATTATGGGTAAAGCAATCACTTACGGATTAGTTTCAACCAATCAGGCAAGTTCCTTCAACTTAGGTCTGTTTAGTGGGGGAAATAGATTATAGGCTGCCACTTTATCTTTCTTTCTCTGCCGTATAAGGAGATTTCTGCGTGGGAGCAGGTTTCTTCGCTCGTTCACTCCTTGCACGCACAGAAGCATCCAACTTCTCTAGTATCTAGCACCCCCACCTCAAAGTCCGAAGCAGTGGGAGCTGTTTTGTCCAATACAACCAGGCTCTGTTCTGAAACTGGAACGCTTGATTGTGGAACTGGAACGCTTGTTGTTGATCGGTGGAAGCGACGCTCGGTTGGTCTTTGGAGGAGACACCATCTGCTTTATCCTCCGGCAAGCTCTTCTTTCCCGAGTTCGCCTCATCGCGAGTTTCTCTCTGCAATATAAATAGCACACTAGTTAACCCTGGACGACTTAAATATAAGTTGTCTGGACGACTAGTTGACTATGGACGACTTAAATGTAAGTCGTCCAGACGACTTATCAGTAACTTATCAGTAAGTCTTCTGAACGAAATTAAGTCGTCTGGACAACTAGTTAACTCTGGACGACTTAAATATAAGTTGTCTGGACGACTAGTTGACCCTGGACGACTTAATTCTTGTTGGGAGAGGATTTGTTACTAACCTCGGATTCTTTGGCTTGAGGGGTAGTCTGTTTGGCTCGAGGGGTAGTCTGTTTGGCTTTGGTGACACCAACCATCTTCTCCACAGCTTCCACCCTATCGGACAACTTCCTAATCTCCTTGAGGCACTTCGTAAACCCATGTTTCATGCATTCAACTACTTCCTTGAACATATTTGCCATCTCCTCTCTGGTCATCCCACTAGCCTGCTCTTCACTAGCCTCTTTAGGAGCCCCTTTACGAGCTTTCTTCAGAGGTCTTGGATTGTCTTCCTCCTCCTCCACCACAACCATCTCTGTGGCTTTCTTCGATGGAGTCACAACCTTAGGTTTTGTATAGACCTTAGTACCAGTGACTTCCCAGCAATCCATGGTCCACTTCCACGGTCTCCGATCATACATGACTTTAATGATGTTCTCCGCGGGCAGGTCCTCAACCTCAGAGTCCCATTTTGGCCACATTTCACTAATGTCTTCTCAACAAAGTTGATCACGCGGGTCTGCAGTAAATAGAAGAATCGAGTTAGATATTTGAAAAAAGACTAAATAGACGACTTAATTATAAGTCATCTACTAAGTCGTCCAGCTGGAAGACTTTCCAGACGACTTAATTAAAGTCATCCGGTAAGTCGTCCGGCTGGACGACCTTCTAGACGACTTATAATAAGTTGTCTACTAAGTCGTCCAGCTGGAAGACTTTCCAGACGACTTTAATATAAGTCGTCTGCGCAGTCTTTTGGATTTGAAGTAAATATTTGTTTCAAGATAGCAGCTTTCATTGATCTGCGACCTCTGCTGCCCTCGTAAGCCAGTATCGGTGGAGACGGACTGTTTGCTCTGGGAACACCAATACTAGCACCCAATTCCGGCATAGTTGTGTACACCCAGACCTGAAGAACTTGTATAAACCCATCCACGGTGTAACAACCAGTAATATCTTTGTTCCACAAAGAGTCCATCAGCACCTTAAACGCGACTCTCCCCCATGGATAATTCTCAAACCGTTCTAAATCCATCACTAGCCTTGCAAGACTAGATCGTGTAGCGGTTGAAAACTTTCTCCCTTCAATGAATCCAGTGAAGATGGAAAGGTACGCGAGCCGCTTGCGATCTTCCCTAGACCAATCCTCGCATCTCTTCAGTGCTGCTATTATCTGATCAGTAGTTGGCCCAGCTTCCAGATGAACTCCCAGCATCCCCCAGAAAGAAACCATCTCTTTGGTAACTTCACATTTTGGTCTCTCAAGGTCCTCGATGTAATCGCAGTTTAGACCAGTGAGGTTTTCAAACTCTAACAGTGAAAACCTCAAAGGTTCTGGACCAACGAGAGACCACATCTCATACTTCTTCTTAATGTCCAGCTTGAAACTGAGCATGTAGTGAACCAGCCTTGAAGCCCAACCAAATCCCTGCTCCTTGAACTTGATGAAAACTCCCAAACTCGACTCCTTGAGCTCTTCAAATTCGTCATCAGTAAGAGCTTCCCTAAGAGCAGTATGCAACTTGCTATTATCCGTATGATACGAAATGTTATTTTGGGCTTCTGGCTCTTCCTCTAATGTGTATAACCTACGGGGGCGTTCTGAAGGATATCCATCCTTTTTGTCTGCAAAATAATCAAAGGAAACAATAGAAGATAAAGCCTAAACAGCTAAATCTACAAGACGACTAGCTAAACGACTTATTATTAAGTCGCTGGAAAGTCTTCATGCCTGCGACGACGTTATAATTATAGCGTCCAGTTGGAAGACTTTCCAGACAATTTAAAATACAAGTCTTCCAGTAGAATAAATTTAAAGCAGAACCATGATTAGTCGCAGAAGGAGTACTCGTCATTTGCGCGTTCACCTAGATCTGAAAAAAATAAATGTGAACAGTGAGAATGAGTAAATTGATAGAGACAAACGTTTATGGTTAAACGGCGCTATGTATTAGAGGAAGACGACGCGTTGTTGTTCGGAAATAGTGGAAGGCGGCGGCGCTAGGGTTTAGAGGAAGCGGCGGCGTAGGGTTTAGAAGAAGCGCGGCGCTAGTGTTTAGAGGAAGCGGCGGTGAGAACGGTGAGAATGAAGTGAGATAGATAGCCGACGTTGAGAACGATGGTTTGTTCGGAAATAGTGGGAATTCGAAATCGCCTTTGATATCGCCTTTGAGAGAGAACTGTTAGGGTTTCTGAATTTGCGAAAAATTAACAAAAAAAAATCACCTTATATATTGGGTAAATAATCCGGTTAGCTTTAAAAGTACAGTGGTAAAATTTAAGGTTTGGTCCGGTTTAGACGACTTACAAATAAGTCGTCTGGCGGATAATGTACATCAGACGACTTAATATTTAGTCGTCGTTTACAGACGACTAAATATTAAGTCGTCCCAGACCCTAAAATGAACCCCTAAACTAAAATGACTAAATTAACTAGCTAACCACGTTATAAAATCAAATTATACTTCAATACTGTTTACTATACACAGAAATGAACACGCTTAGGTAATTTTTAAATTTTTCAAAAACGGTTTTAATGCTTTCCAAAATCTAACCCTAAGAACACATACAATACTACAACATATGTTGATGAAACATAAACTAAAGAATACATGACTCACTACTTTCACTCATCTATGCTGAAAACAATTGAAATTTGTTATATCTTAATTTATATCTCTTAAGACATATGTTAATTACATAGTTCCCATTTTTCACTTATCAAAATATTTTTTACAAAAATTTTAAATTATTTTTAAGAATAACTGTCCAGACGACTTTCAGTTAAGTCGTCTGGACGACTTATTTTCAAGTCGTCTGAACAGACGACTTTCAGTTTAAGTCGTCTGAACAGACGACTTGCGAGGGTTAGAAACGTAAAAAAATTCCATTTTTTTGTTTGTAAACAAGGGGATAGTTGTAATTTCAATAGCCTTTTAAGTTACTTTTGCCTTTGACCCAAGTTTGGGTATTCTTTTGGGTTTGACTCCAAGTTTTGAGTCACACTTAGCAATTCTCTCTTATTTCCCTAACTTTAAGATTGCCTTATAGCTGATCCAAATGAGTTCCAAATATAATTATAAGAGGGAAAAGGATTTTCTTAAAAGATATATAAACACACAAAAAGAAGCACATGGCAATATTACATTATTACACAATGGCGGAAGACAAACTTTTTTTTTGAAACTAAAAAAAAAAAAAAACTTAAAAGCCAAAGATTTTACTCAGGGCTGTTAACTTTATTAATGACGACACACATAAAATTATAAAGGAAAACAAATCATAAAAATCTTTTTTCGGATAGTTCTTTTGGTAATACACCATTGCCCATTTCAAAAACCCAAGATCTCAGATGCAAAAAACGATCTCGGAAAAAATTCGTATAGAAAAAATAGGCCAAAGGTAAATTCCCATAAAGAAAATCCTTTCTTTTAGTAGAAAAATAAAATATAAAAAAAAACTTGAATAATCGGAAATAGAAATAATTAAAGAGTACTATATTTCTTCAGGCCATTCAATGACACTCTCCAACGACGGTGTCCATCTCCGACATAATCTTCGGCGAGACTTCTCTTCCTCTGCCGCCGCAGCCGCAGCTTCTCCAACCACTCTCTCCGCCTCAAGTTCTCTTAGAAAATCTCCAAAAGAAGCCAACGAGGCATCTCCTCCTTTAGAAGCACCCGTCTGCGTTAAGCTGGAAAAGTATGAGTTTCTCTAACTCATCTCTCGTTATAACAATCTTCACTTTGCGATCTTTTCCTTTGTAATCTTCTTCGCTATCACTTCTTCACATCGATCATCTTCTTCAGCAACATTTGCAATCTTCTTTCCGACTAAACAGTTTCCCATTACGATCAACTTTGATGGAGTTTTAGAAATAAGGGTTTTGTTTTCTTCTGGGAACTATACCCACAAAAAAAAAAACACAAAGAAGGAAAGAGAAAAGGAAACTTGGGATATGCCCAAGAAAAAAAAAAAACCTTTCTTCTAATGTTTTCTGTGTGCTCCGATTTGGAATAACATGGAGCCATTGTGGTATATATATAACTTGGAGAGAGAGAGAGAGAGAGAGAGAGAGAGAGAGAGAGAGAGAGAGAGAGAGGAGAGAGGAGAGAGAGAGAGAGAGGGAGAGAGAGAGAGAGAGAGAGGAGAGAGGAGGAGAGAGAGAGGAGGAGAGGGGAAGAGAGAGAGAGAGCATTGACTCTTACAGTAAGGCTGCTAAGTTGCTTGATTCTTTTATTATAGTTTTGAAATGGTGCGTGAGAGAGTGGTTAGACCTTTTAAAGGGTATAACTGTTGAAGTTGAACCAGAATACAATTGATGTTTTCATTGAGTTACAATGGTATATTTTAGTAGGAAGTACGTAGTTGCACTAACTGTGGTGCGATCATAATAACCACTATCATTGTCACTTTATCATCATTAGAAACTGTTGATCTTGATATACTACGAACGAGGATCTCTACTGTGGACAAATCCGACTAACATAGATCAAACAACCTTCTGCATATATAACATTTGGATCTACTAGTGGCAGATTTATTTGTACCACGTTTATGATAAACAATTTTACATGAAATACATCATGGATCATTCTATCTACGTTATGTTAGAAATTTAATACATTTGCATCCATAAATCTTGTGGGAAAATTACACTCTTGGAAATCGTACTTCATAGTGCTTAAAGAGCTTCTCCCAATGAAGCAGTCAAATCTATTATAGTGATCTCGTATGGTAACATAAATAAGCACTAGTAAAAAAAGGGCATATAGCCCACGAAAGTGCTACGGCAATTTCGTAGCAAAATAAAAAAAGACACGAACTTACGACGATTATGCTACAAAAAGGAATTGTGGCAAAACGTAGGCACTTCGTAGCAAAATTTGCTACGTTTTAGCTACGAGAAGAGAACGTGGCAACAATTTGCAACGAATTTGCAACGAACATAATGTGGCAACTTGTTACGATTGGAAAACGTATCAATTCGTGTGTTAATAAGCTACAAAATGCTTCGATTTTAGTCGTGGGTAAAATTTTTTGTTTTTTAAATAACATAGAACTTTGCTATGTTATTAAGATATATAAATGTTTAATATAAGTTCTTAGTGTTTGCAACATATATGAATGTATAGTATAAGTTTTTATGTAGTAAATTTGTATTATATAAAAATGTATCATATGAATTTATAATTCACATATGAATGTATAATGTTTTAAAAAGAGATATAATTAATCCTAATTAAACCCCTATCTAAACCCTAAATTTCTAAAAAATCAGTACAAAAATTTTACTCCCTCCAATTTTTTGGGCGCTAAACCCATTTCCCTCCAACACTTTGGAGCCCAAAACACACTTACCATTTTCATTGAAAGAAAAGTTAGGTCTCTCTCTTCTATTGTCTCTCACTGACCCCTCATCTCTCTCTATCTCTCTCGTCTCTCATATCTCTCGATCTCTCTCGCCTCTCATCACTCTCGTGTCTCAGCGATCTTTATCTCTGTCGTCTCTCATCTCTCTCGATCTATCTCGTCTATCATCTCTCTCGCCTCTCATCTCTATTGTGTCTCACTGACCCCTCATCTCTCTCGATCTCCATGGCTCCTTCCACGATAAACGCAACCAACGACCGTCGTCGTCCTCGACCTCCAAGCTTGAACCTTCCAGGTAAGGTTTCGATTTCTCTCCATCTCTCTGTTTCTGTCGATTCGTTTTGTGTTTCAAGTTAGGGTTAGGGATTTGAATCGACGAACTTGGTTATGCTTGTTCTAGGGTTTCATGGTAAAGTTTGTTTTTGTATTTCAGTTCCAATTAGGGTTTCGATTTTTGATTTGGGTTTTAGGGTTTGCTTTCTGTTTTTGATTTCGGATTAGGGCTTGATTTCGGTTTCCATTTTGGGTTCAATTCTTAACATGTTATTATTTTCTATGTATACAGATGTCACACACAGTAGAGCTCAAATGAGAGCTAAATCAATGCCTCCTGCTTCTGCTCAACCAATAAGACCTCCTGGAACAACCGCCTCTTCAAGTTCAGCATCTGCGGCTCCTTCAACCCATGTGAGGAGAACATAAGATGCTCTACTACGTGCTCCATCTAGAATTAACCAGACACACCTCCATCATGATAAGCTCAAGGGAGCATTGTGGTAAGTGCTATCATTTACTTAACGTTTAGTTAAGTGATAAATCTATTATTATAATTTATCAAGTTGAAAACTTTGTTGGTTGTTAATTATGTTCTTCTCTATATATAGCACTATATTATGCAGGTATAGAGCCATATAGTAATGATACCACGACAATGTTGTCACAAATTATTATAGTATAATCCAATGTTATATTCTTGTTTTTAACGTGTAGTTAATGACCTTAGCTAAGTGTTATTTTTATTCTGAATATGATACCTTGTTTAGTTACCTTAGTTAAGTGTTAGGTCTAGTGCATTGTTTAGGTCATTAACTTAAATCGTAGTTACCTTAGTTAAGTGTTGTCTTTGCAGGTTGGGAGTTGATCCTGAAGTCCATACTTTTATTAGAGCAACATGGCAGGGAAACTTCTGGGGGCCGTGGCGAAGCTGGGTAAAAGTTCCAGAGGATAAGAGAAAAAGTTGGTGGCATTCATTCATTGTAAGTGATCCTGAATCATTTCCATTCTCATTCTTACGTATATATTTTGATTATAATCACTTGTCTTCTTTTGTAGCAACAATACTAATGGGAAGACAAGTTTCATGATGAAATCTACTTGAAATGGAAGCTTCAAACTCAAAAGACTACCTGTGGACGCATAAGCCAGAAAAGGAGAGATAACACGCAACCGATATACATCAGTGAGAAAGAATGGGAAACAGTCCTTGCGAATTGGTCAGCACCTGAGGCGAAAGCCAAGAGTGAATCAGCAGCTACTTCTCGCACTTCTGCGCCTCCAGGGAAAAAGATGCACGTCCATGGTGGAGAACCACACACCTTTGCAAATATTGAGTATCATATGGTCAGCTTTCCATTTTTGTTACTTGAATTTTCCCTTTATTTAACTGCAAAATGTCTAACTTCATGTTGTTTCCTTTGTTGTAGATAATTGATGAAGGTTTGGAGGAACCACCTTCATATACTGACCTTGTTAGGAAGACTCAAACTCGCAAAGATGGGACCTTAATTGACGAACGAGCAGAGGCACTGCTTCTTGAGGTTGAGCAAGCAGTTGAAGAGATGATAGAAGATGGATCTCCAACTGGAGAAGGCCAAGCTTGCTCAACTGCTGGCACAAAAATTCAAAGTGCCTTCTCTTAAAACCAAGAATACATCAAGGTAATAATCTCTCATGCTCATTGTTTTGTTTCTTCTTACTCTTGTATTGAACTTGTAACAAAATCATACTGCATTTTTATGACTGAATGTTCTATGTGCTAATGCTATCTTGTTTTTGTGTCCTTTTCAGCGTGGACAGACATCCAAGGGCACCATTTATTGACTTGGAATGTTCAATTCAAGAACAGAGAGCCTTCTGAGTCGGTCCCTGTTACACTCAAGCGGAGCCTGGACATGGAGATGCGGGTTTGTGGCTTGGAGAACCTCACTCAGGAGTCAAGTCTGATTTCCTTGAGTTCAAGACCGACTTCAAAGAAAAGATGACTCAAACTCAATCAACTCTCGACACCATTCTGCAACTTCTACAACCTCAAGCTTCAAATCCTCCTGCCTCTACTGCACAACCAACTCAGTCTCCATCTCAAGCTCAACCTCAAGGTCAAGGTCAATCTCCACCTCCAGCTCAGGATCAGTCTCATGCTCAAGGTGATTTACAACTTCAACATCTCAACACCAATAACCATTCTGAATTAGATAGGTGGTGCAGTGCATAACTTGGTTTGTAGGTTTTAGATGTGGGTGTTTTCCCAAAAACAAGTTTATGTATTATGTTTTAATGTGTTGAACCTTTTCAATGTTTGAATCTTTTGAACCTTTTGAATTCTAAGAAGTTCAATGTAATATAAATTCAGTTTTTGTTTTTTTTTTAAAAAAATTTCATTAGCTTTTTTTCTTAAAATCGTCGCCTACCTACTCATGAATATATCAACCAAAACGTAGCAAAACAAATTGATTGACACAAAACAATTCGTCTCAAAAACGTAACAACATTGCTACGGAAATGTCCGTGTCAATACCGTAGCAACATTGCTACGAAAATTCCCGTGTCAATGTCGTAGCACTTGCCACGTAATTCATCATAGCAAAATCGTAGAATATTGAGACGATTTTGCTACAAACCAAAAATTGCTACATTTTTATAGCAACAATTTGAAAACCGTAGCATTTTGTGGCAAACCTTCCATATAGCTACGAAAAATCCCTCATAGCCACTAATACTGACCGTGGCTATTTGCGTTTTTTTTTTACTAGTGAAGCTTATCTCATTTATATTAGTATTTTTTAAGTTAGAATAATCAAGATGATTTTACCATAATGTTTTTTTCCTCAGTTGTTAGGGATATCATACATGATTAGAATCCTATGGCATGTGCTTAATCTATCACACATAGCCTGGTGAACCAACACCGCTTGAATTGCAGGATCAAATATCTTAGTTGAAACATTGTATTTAAGTAGCTTAATTTGAAGTTAACTTTAACAACACACAAATTAGGACATATGATAGGACCATATAATTTTTTTTTCATTACTGGCATTTTTAATACTCAATGTGCCTTTTTATTATATTGTGAAAAAAATACATATTTACATAAATGCAATTACTTTTTAATGTCACGTAAGCAAAAAACCGACACAACGTAGAAATTGTTGACGTGTATTAATGAAATCATCCGTAAAGCGTTACAGTGATATTGACGGCTGAGTTATTGTTACGTTGTGGCAGAATTAAACAACACCACTAACTTATGAGATATGTGCTGACTTATGAACACAAGTCAGCTGTTAGTGACGACTAATTTACAGAAATATGGTTGACTTATGAGATAACGACTGACTTACAAACACAAGTTACGGCTGATTTATACATCGACGGGCTGATTTGTACATCGGCGGGCTGATTTGTCCAAAATTTGGCTGAGTTGTAGTTAAGACACGGCACGGTTATGTTTGCCAGCTAAGTTATGTTTCGCCGGCTGATTTAGTGATCATCAACTGACTAAGTTATTAAACTTAAAGCTGACTTATGGGAGGTTGTTACGGCTGAGTTACTTATAATCAGCCGTAAGTGACTGGATTAACATAAAACTCAGCTTAGTTGCGGCTGAATTATTAGCGAAAGATTAATTACTAGAATAACATTCATTTGATGGTTGATTTATTTGATGATACAACTGGCATAAGATTTTCCAGCCTAATTACGGCTGACTTATTAGTGGAAAGTTAATTACTGAAATGGTATTCACGTTTGGCTGACTTACATTGTACTTGATCGCTGATTATTTAGGCTGAATTTTGTGTTCATCTGGCGGCTAACATACCAACTTTCCTTGTCATCAGTTCCGATTTTCAATGTCACCAGTTCTTATTTGCCATGTCATTACTAAGGTTACAAAGTCAAATTAGGATTTATGTTACAGACGTGTCTTCTTATTCTTCTTCATCTATCTTTTTCACTATTATTCTTTTCATTCATATTTCTCTTTGATCTTATGGATTTGGTAATTATTCTTTTCGGTAAATAGGTTAAGAAAATATATATGTATTCAACGCCGACAATAGAGGTTGAAGAGTTCTGCATATAGATGAGGAAACAACACACGACAATTCGTAAAGTCGTTACTCGATGATTAAAGATTGAATGAATCAAGGCATCAGATTTAGTTGAGCAATGTGTTCTCAAATAAAGATTTGAAAACAATGGTGCACGATACTCCACTAGTTTATGTCTCCAATACTCGACAATTGAAAGGTTTTCTAAGCCTAAGGAAAATCAAAGAGCTACGCCTGTTTGTGGAGGTTACAGAGAAAAAGGATAGTGAGACTTGTCATAATGACGGATTGAGAGAGAATAGTAAAAGGTTATTAAATTTTAGCTCAGAAGTAGAAGACTCAGAAGCTGAATCTAAATAAGAAGATTATGGTGGATGTTATGATGGTTTAAGTTTAGAGGAGAAACGACGACAATGACACTGATTTCTCTAATAAAGTGGAAGGAGAAAAAGACAAAATAAGCAGAGAAGATGAAGTAGGTCAAGAATACAAAGAAGATGATGAATTTGAAAGACGATTTGATATGCTCGACGATTCGGATGGTGCGTCATCTGAAGATGATTACTTTAGCTCATAAAGTGAATCTCCAACACAAGACCAAGATTCACTGACGCTGCTTCCTAAGAAGAGATCTCAGAACTTGTCGATGAGCGGCTCTAGAGGGAATCCGGAGGTTCTAAGGTTGGAGATGTCTTTGCTAAACCTTCCGGTAAGACACCGATACGAGAGTAAAGCCGATTTGAAGAGACGACTGAAACTTCTTACAGTGAGGGATCCATTTGATTTTCATGTATACATATCCAATTCAGATACAATCATTGCTAGTGTTGGGTTGATGGATGTCTTTGGAGAGTTTTTGCTTCTACAAAAGGGGGTTCCTCGACATTTCATGTTAGTATTTACGATTCGGATCATACATGTTTTGTAACTGAGCGTCCTAATCGATCTCAACAAGCAACACCGAATATTTTAGGAGAGTTGCATACGGACTTTCCCGGCGACATTGGTCTATATGTTCGACCTACAAGTGTCAGAATAGCTATCAATAAGTAGTTTGGTGTAAAAGTAACTATTTTGTTGTGGCTGAGTTATTTAAAAGATAGGGCTGAGTTATATAAACGATCGGGCTGAGTTATATAAAAGAAACAACTAACTTATAAGTAGATTACATCTTATTTACTTGTACGTAGCGGCTGATATATTTTTACGTTGCGGCTGACTTAATTGTATCGAGATGGTTGAGTTATAGGAAAACATAACGACTGAGTTATATAAACGACAAGGCTGACATATAGGTAGATTACATCTGATTTACTAGTATATAGCGGCTGAACTTATTTTACGTTGCAGCTCATTTATTTGTATCGACAAGGCTGAGTTATTGGAAAACATAACGGCTGAGATATATAAAAGAAAAGGCTGACTTATATGTAGATTACATCTTATTTACTAATACGTAGCGGCTGACTTATTTTTATCATTTTTCCCGTGGACAGATGGATTTTTGGAATCACTTAGGATGCTGAAATTTTCAAGGGAAATCGATGAGGGAACATTTGAGAGTGGGTTAGAAACTTCTTACTTATACATGATAAGAAGCGTAAATTCGGGTACAATCACGCGTCTTCAAATAGATGAGTGTGGAAGATTCATGTATGTGTTCCTGGCGTTTGGTGCGAGCATAAATGAGTTTTCTTTCACGCACAAAGTTGTGATTGTCAACAGTATGTTTCTTAATTGTAAATACAAAGGGACTCTCTCACAACACTAGCGCAGGATGGTAACTTTCAGATTTCTCCAATAGTCTTCGGTGTTGTTGACACTAAAAATGATGATTCGTGGCATTGATTTTTTACGGAACTAAAATTTTTGATTCATGACAAAGAGGGTCTTGCGATAATCTAGAATATGCATAAATCGATAGGGAAAGCAATTGAGAATGTGTATCCGTTGGCCTCTCAGAGAATTTGCACTTACCATTTATATAATAACATTTTGGGACAGAAGAAAGGAAAAGATTTATTTGGTCTGGTGAAGAAAGCAGAAAGATGTTTTAGGATGCCTGACTTTACTGTGATGTTCGAGGAGATTGAAGTGATTAATCTTGAAATTCATGGCTACCTCCAAAGAGATGATGGCTGACTGTGGTCGCGTGTTCATTTCCCGGGCAAACAATTTGATGACTACAAACATAGCGGAATGAATGAAGAAAGCACTGTCAAGTGCTAGAAGCCTTAACATTTTTTGCGTATTAGAATCTATACGGGTTATGATGATCAGATGGTTTGGTGAACAGAGAGAAAATGCTAGATCACAGCTAAACACGCTTTCGCGTGGTGTCGAGAAAATACTACATGTAAATCAGTTGTAAATGTTCATAAGTCAACCATAACAGTTCATACGTCAGCCTTATCGTTTTTATTATGTATTCATAATAGGTTCATGTTACTGTCGCCAGACTGTTGACAATACAAAGGATTGATGCTTATCACACTAAAGTTACATATAGATCTTCTGGGGATTCTTTGCATGTTGTGAAATTAGAAGGGAGAAAGTGCATATGCCGGCGTTTAGAACACGAGAAATTACCATGTGTGAATGCTATTGCAGCTGCCGAGTATAGGAATGTTTGTCGTATATCCATGTGCATTCCTTACCATAACATAACTTATTTGGTGAACACATACATTGAGTTGGTTATGCCGGTTGATTCAGCACTTCATGTTCCAGATTACTTGGCTAACCAAATGTGCTTGCCCCCATTTGTTCGTCAACAACCAGGAAGACCTAGGAAAAATAGGATGAAATCTTCTTTAGAAGCTGCACTTGAGAACCAGCCTCCTAGGAAAGAACACACATGTTCTTGTTGTAGACAGAGTAGGCATAGTGCGAAAATTGTCCGATGTAAAAGTGTTTTATGGATTTTAGTGTTTTTTGTTACGGCTGAGTTATGGATTTTTGTCAACAATATGGCTGAGTTATGGATTTTACTGTTTTTTTTTGTATTACAGCTGAGTTATTCTTCAACAATATGACTGAGTTTTGGTTATAAATTTCACGGCTGACATATAGAAATTATAGTTATAAACTACATTAGAATGCTGAGTTATAGAAACTTCACGACTGAGTTATAAAAATGTTATGACTAAGTTATAGAAAACATAAAGATGAGTTATGATTACAATACATGACTACGTTAAGAAGTAATAGTAGCAAAATACTGCCATACCTAACCCAAAAACCACTGATGCATTGGTTCCCTCTTCTCTCGGACATATCAATGAGCGCAAGAAAAACTCTAGTTATCATCCACTCAGGCTTCTGCCTCCACGCGCCCAAATCCTCATGAGCGTGCGCATTTGAGTTTGGAATAGCGTTCTAGCCACCATATTAAAATGTGTGCAAACTGTAAGATGATGCCTTAGATCCCACGTGTATTTTCACTCCAATAAAGGAAAACTATATTAGGGTTGTTAAATCTAATATGTATACATAATTGGTTCATACATTGAGTATAAAAAACCAATGTTCCTTAAAATGCACGGTAATGAAGCGGTAAGTCAGCCACTCATGAAACCCATCCACCTCGAAGAGTCGTTGGGATCACATGTGAGAGATCGTGTAATAATCTAAACCACGTAGTACTTGTTTTGCCAAGCAAGATACGCGCACCAGGGTTTAGAACGGGTAGGTTATCCCGATCCGCAAAGCATAGTATGGCATTGAAAACTGGTCTGTAACATGGATGACCAAGCAGGGACAATCACTTTTGATGATATTATGTTTTTCTATGCAGTATGCAATGGGAGTGACTATGTTTTAAGTGAAGGGAAATATATAGAGAGATAATGAACGTCAAAAGTTGCGAGATAAAATTAAGGATGTGACTAATAAAAATATTCCCGCCCAAAATACGAAACGTTGCAATGTAAATTACACTTTACAGCTGAGTTATATTTACTTCACAATATAATTACACTTGATGGTAAACTTATATACACTTAATGGCTAAGTTATAGGAATTACACTTGATGGCTGACTTATAGGATTCAAGGTTTAGGGCTTAAGGTATAGTTTTAGGGTTTAGGGATTTAGTTATAGGATTTAGGGTTTAGTGTGTCAACTAAGAAATAAAAGAAAGTATACACATTAAATTGAAAGTAAATTCTATATGGATTATTTTATATGAATAATGGTCTAAGCTTATTTGTATATGTAAGGTTTTAAGTAATTGTAAGACAACCTATATCTCCAGATCAAGTTATAGTCTCAAATTGTTAATTTAAGAAAGTACAAAGATTTATTTGATTTATATTCATTTGATATTGATAATAGGATCTTAATCATAACTTTTTGATGTACTTCAAGAATAATTTTCCGATTTTAGAGTATGTTTGAGGTATGGCTGAGTTATCTAAACGTTACAGCTGAGTTATATGAACGCTTTCCGATTTTAGGATATGTTTGAGGTATGCCTGAGTTACAAATATACGACATTGCTAAGATATATATAAACGATAAGGATGAGTTATATACACATAGCATAAGTGAAAGTCAAATACAAAATAATAACATAAGTTAAGTCAAATACGAAATAAAAGGTCCATAAGTTAAGCAAACTACGTTATCATACCATTTCCTCCTTCATTGAGGATCTTGTTGCCATCTTTACCCGAATACCTTGAATATTTCAACGTTTATCCTATCAAAGGCTTCTGCCTCCTACTCACACACAGACTTTGTTCTTGTTCCAGTTTGAGGAAGGCTCCTTCCAGCCGATCAAAGGCCTCCTCTAGAAAGTACTTCTCGCAGAAAGCAGCCTTAAAGTTAGCCAAGGTGAAATAATTAGCACCAATCCAAGATGCAAACTTCTTTCCAACAGATGTGTGCATCACCATCAAGGTAATGGACATCAATGTTCTTCTTGTAGGCAACATGACAGTGTATAGAGATGAAGTTCGCTCTAACCTGTCTATCCACTGATCTGCTTCCACTGGTTTGGAACCACCCAAATAGAACTTTGTTCCCAGTTTCTGCATGTGTTCGATTACTTCCAGATATGACGGATTCCTTGCAACTGGTGCTTCTTCCTCCTCTTGCAGCACTTTCTTGACTTCTTCCACAACGGGTGGAATCACTGGTGGTACTGCAACCACAGGAAGTCTTGCCACGACTTGGGTTAACATAGCCAGAACGGATTCAATTCCACCAGGAGCCCTAACAGCCCCAGCAGCTGCAACATCCCCATCAGCTGCATTCACATTTGCTGCGTTAGCAACATTTCCCGACCTCTTCATTCCCAACAAAATATCGGGCATCACTGTTTTGAGATGATTCCCCAGTTTCACCCACATTTTTCCTTGCGTTTCGGTTACTCTTTGCCATCTGCACTCAGATCACAGGTAAGCTAGTCAAAACTAACTCAAGTTCAATCAGAAGACAGAGTATACTGCGAGACATCAGGCTTGGAAGGATGGTTTCAACCCAACACCAACTATACTTAGACAGTCCAAGAACCAAACTCCGCTCTGATACCACTTGAAGGGACCGACCCATTTTTCGTACCATTAATACGAGTCTGAAGCGACTTCCTCGATCAGACTTAGGCCAGTTTCCAAGTTTTATTTACTTAGAATTATTTTCAGATTTTTAGTTCATTTTCAGACAAGTCAACAAGCATAATAAGATTTAGATAGACAAACTGAGGTTCGAGTTAACAAGTGAGTCCGCTAATAAGCTATTACAATTTAAACTTGTCCTATATCTACCCAAATCCACCATTCTTTCTTCCTATTACAAGTTAAACTCGTCCTATATCTACCCAAATCCACCATCCTTCCTTCCTGCCTTAGTCCCACGGTCAAGCTATGTCTTCACCCTTTTGGGTCTGATCATGATCTGCATCCAAAACAAGGAGGCATAAGCAACATAATACTTAATGAGAGCGATCATCATGTCTTACTTAGACAAAGTAAAGCAATCGAGTCTAAATAGTCAATTAGATAATCGGACATGCTCATCACCCATTCAAGACACTTGATCGACATAACCGATCCAAGCCAAAGTGACATCAAATACAGTCAAGTCCTCGAAGGCCAAATGGCTCTAGGCGCATGATCTGATCCAGATGCATCAATGGAAGGATCCGATCACTAGATCAAGCCAAATCAGTGCAGATAATTAGAGTTAGACAAGCAATCTGTACAAGGAACAACTCCTGACATTCAGACTACGATTCAGTACGGCAGGCTACGATCACACACTCAAAAGTGTTTTTTGAGTCGGTATGTTAATGGGTTGATTTGGTCTTCTTGACACCTCTTGCACAGTTCTTCTCGGACTTACGAACACTCGAATAGTCGAAATCACCAACAAACAATCATACTGGACAAAACTTGATAGATTCAGCCAAATCTCTAAGTTTCTCTCTTAATCGGACTTTATCTCTATGAGTTTTCTCTCTGGTTGCCATAGAGTTTTCGTGAAGAGAAATGGAGAAAAGTCGCTTAAGAAGACGATTAAATGAGCAATTGGGCAGTTTAAACCCGCAAAACCGCCCAAAGTAACCGTTTCCGCGCTTTCTCATTTGGCCAGAAAGTAGTAACTGCCACCCGTGCTCTTTTTTCCTCCCCAGCGCGAGTTTTTCCCTCTTTCGCCCCATAACTACTGCCGCCCAAATGACTGAGGCGCGGGATTGAGCTCAAGTGCATTGTCCCAGCCGACAAGTCTAACCATTTTGTCTGAATCAGACCAACCTTGTCTGAATCCGACCGTTGCTACTCGAACCCGTTCATTCAGCTCAGTTCGACATCCTAAACCGTTTTGTCTGATTTTCGACCATCGCTATCCAGATGACCAGCTCAACCGCCTGTTTGAATCTGACAACACTTGTCTGGTTCTGACCATTGCTGTCCAAATTTTTTGCTTTGTCTGGATTTTTACTTCAGCTGTCCGAACACTTCCAAAGTTCACAAACAGAATTACTTAGCTATAATCCAAGCGTAAGAACGACTGACCGAGCTTTGTCGGCTCCAAACAGATCCGATCCTAGTTTTATCCATACTAGGGGTTCACTCTTATCCGTTACTACCCAAACATCGATCCAACTCATATCCACCCACGGAAGGTCCATTCAACTTTGGCCAGCTCTTTCTAGTATCATCCAACCCATTCAGTTTGTCTCATAGTCAAGCCAATCAATCCTCGGATCATCCTATCTTCGATCCTCGGAACACGGGCGTTACACTCAGCCCGATGCTGCATGATTTTGTAGAAATCGTCAGCTGTCTTTTCTAAGTTCCTGCTACTCGCGAACTATTCTATGATTTGGTCGGTCAAAGTTACAAAGGAGAATATTGATCCGTTTGGCAGATTAACGTACCATTGCAAGGTGAAAGCCAGTCAGTAGTTGTATTTTGATGTCAACTAGTAATTTTATATTTTAAGCAAAAAAAATAAAATTAATTGTATTTGCTATCATGGGAATGTCCGAATAGATTATACTTTGAATAAACAACCCAACGTTCTTATTTCGAACAAGAATATTTACCAGTCCCGATCCTTTGGCTTTGGCATCTCAAATTTTCTATTACTCTATTAGTATTTACGTAGATTTCAATTATTTCTATAAAATAACTAATTAAAATATTGTAGAAGACAATGGACGTAAGCGCATGTTCTGTCCAATTAGTTGGGTCTTTAAGCCAAACCAAAACCGTGTCAAAAATACCTGGCAAATTTCATTTATATAATTATACCAACTACCAATTAATCTTATTAATTATTACTACTATCTTCTAATAATCATCATTAGATTCTAATCCTAATGATTCTTATTAGTTGTTGACAAAAAATAATATTCTCGTTAGTTATATTACAATTAGACGTATTTATAATTAGTCTTAGGTATACTTCGAAAATTAAAATGATAAGCCGTATTTTAATTTAAAGAATAACGTCAAACATATATATGTGTGTGTGTGTGTATGTAACAGAAAACAAATAAAACTGCAACCGTAGGTCAATTGCAATGTGATACACCCAATGATTGAATTTGTTCTTATTATATAAATCCTAGCATAACAATTAAAATTTAATTCATAAAATGGATAATTCGACTTAATAATTCGGCTGGTAACTATAATTAAACCCTTCTCATCTGGAAGGGTCGTTGCTATAAACCATTTCAGGTTTTTTTTTTCAAAAAAAATGTACCGTTTCTTAAAATAGAAATTTTATTTTGTTGAGGAGAAAGGCCAGAGATTATAATGGAAACTTCGTGGAAAGTGATTAACCCCAAAAGTATTGCGAAAGAACATGCAACTCACGATTCTTGTTTCTTTGCGTATTTCGTTGAGACATACTCATATGCGCTATATAGCTTTTTAGTTTTTCACACAATATACTTTTCTCGCTTTTTAAATGTTTTGAAAGCAAAATACTTTTCTAGCTTTTCATGCAATTATACACACAACAAATTCAGTAATTAAAAAAATAGTCATAGATGGGCATAAAAAATAAAATAAACCATCTTAGTACTTACGGAATTTCATTCTTGCAAAATCAAGATCCAGTTACTGTAGTGTTACTCTTATATGAATTATAATGTAGAGTGAAATTTAAAATATAGAGCGAACTGGCCAAACTAAAAGCTCTAGTCGTGTCTCTTTGATGCTACTATCGAGGCACCGATTTTGTCATTGTTTTTCGACGCCGGTGGAGCACCAGCTCGCCGGCGTCGCCTCCTCTGCCTCTTGTCTCGTTTCTCTTGTTTCTAGCTGCTTTATCTAACTTTCTTTCCACTTCATCTTCCCGTCTTGTGTGTGAAATTTGTCTGTCAAAGCAGCAACCGACAACTCATTCAACAAAGTTTCATCTGGAGTAAACCGCTTGTCTCAAACCCTCTCTTTCTGATCTGGCCCAATCGATCTCTGGGGAGACGCTCGTCGCCTCATTCTTGCGAATTTAGTCCACCGGATCTAAACATTTCTCAGGCAAAATCTGAAGAACATTAATGATTGTCACCGCCCACCACCACTGTGACTTATCAGTTCCCACTAATCGACTTGCCATTCTATCTACAAGCGGCATCACATCCTATATAGTAGCCACGTCTCACGCCTATCTTCAACTCTGGATCTCGTACAGTCTTGTTGTTCCTTCCTCTTTACTCATTGGCCTAAAACTTCAATCTTTAGACAATTCCTTAGAGGAATAAGCCGCTCTTCACAGCTGTGTTTATTGTTTGTCTCACCAGATGGGAGAGCTTCATCGACATTCTTCTACTCATCCGGTGCATCTTCTTTGCCCATCCGTCGCAGCCTTCCATCAATCTCCATGTTTCACCCACGTCAAGGCTTTGCCATTGACGGTGAGGAGCTGAGCCAGATTTTTCACTTAAAGGGCTTGGTGAGTTCATTAATGTTCCTCTATATTCCTCTATATTCCTCTCAGCCCAACAAGCAGAGAGCCCGTTCGCATCATTAATTCAAATACTGGGATGTTTGTGGGTCTCTCCCACCATGGTTAGTCCTCTGTAACAAATTCATCCTCAATGGAGATAGCTTTGTCAGGACCAACATCTTTGCTGCCCCCACATCTCAAGAAACAATCCCTTGTGCCCCTTGTCAATCGCCTATGCCCCTTCCTCTTTAATGAAATTTAAATATCCGAGTTTACTCTTTTGTACTTTTTGTAATTACCTTTTTATTAAAAAGTCAGAAAACTTGAAATTTCCAAAATTTCAAAATTCAACTTTTTGGATTTTTTTTTTTAAAATTTAATTCTTGATGTACAATTGATTGTAGTTTTTATACTTCGTAAGTTTTTATACTTCATGAGTTACTTATACTTAGTTGTACTGAGTTTTAAATTGGTTATACAAAGTGTTACTGAGTACTACTGAGTGTAGTTATATCGAGTTCTACTAAGTTATATCGACTTCTACTAACTTATACTAGTTATACTGCATAGTACTGACTACTACTAAGCTAGTTATATCAAGTTCAACCGAGTTCTACTGGTTATACTAAAAACTATTAAGTACTACTGCCGAGTACAAATGAGTTAGTGATACCGAGTTATAGTAAATCCAGATTTGAAGATAAAGAACAAGAAGAGCCCTAAAATTAAAGCAACTTAAGATCTTCTTTAACACAACCCGAAAGCGAAAAGATCTAGAACGAGCTATGTTTCATTTATGGCTCAGCAGTCACGATTTTCTTTTTATGAAACAGAGAAATGAAGTAATCGGAACGAGGTGGAGAAGAAGGAGAGGGAGAAGAAAAAGGAGGAGTCACAGAGAGAAAAAGAAAGAGATAGAAAAGATATAAAAATTGATGGTTTTATATTATTGAGCATTAGGGTAAAGGAAAAAAAAGGTAATTTACATATTTTTATATTAAAAATAATTAATTTTGAAATTAATAATAGAACAGGGACATGGAAGCTTCTCCCTTGAGATGTAGGGGCAAGGAAGCTAATTTTCCTCTTTGTCACTAGTGTCCTCATGTTTGGAGAGATAACCTTCACAATGTCCCTCTGCTTTGTAGTGAACCTTTCTGCCACTGTTCTCTGGATCGAGAACTCTTTTCAACGCTCAGTCTTCATATAATTACGAGCTAAAAGTATTGTTCGCTTGCCTTTGATGGTAAAAGAACCTGAGATCGGGATCATACCGATCGATTCTGAAGCCTTTTTGAAGAAGCTTCCGGTTTTCTTCTATGTAAATCGTTTAACATATCCTTTTAATGCTTTGATTTTCAGTTATGTAACAAGTAGTTTCTACTTATTGGAAACTAGTTTGCCTCTGCTTGTATCTATTCTTATCCAATTTAATACTCACATTTACATTCATCAGTATCATATGTAATCGTAACCGAACATTCTATTCCTCACGAAACTATTTGAACTCGTAAAAAAACATTCAAAGATCGACTTTCCAACCTTTTGAGGAGAACGGTAGCTTCCATGATTACTTTGTGAACAATGAATATAATAAGAATCATATATACATGATAAAATAGGGCAAATAGAAAATGAAAAAAAAATTATGCAAATAATATCTTAACAATTAGATTTGAAATATTTGATTATAAGTATTCTACTAAAGTTAGGAAATCACATAAATTGTAAATATACAAATAGTTAAATTTAGTATAAAATATATCATTTTAAAGTTAAAAAAACAACAACTTCAAAATGGAAATGTTTCATATAGGGAAAAAGAGGAAACATTTAATTATGCACTTTAATGTGTTGAACCTACACCATATGCTTAAATAGGAAGATCGTATAAATTATAAGTGATCATAAGCATTTCAAATCATAATTGCAATGTATACAAATCTTGTGTTCTACAAAATGAAAGAAACTATCAACTATTTAAAAGCATATAGAGTCGATTATAAGTCTATCTTGCAGTTTAGTATTGGTATGAAATATATAAATTTTAAATATAAATATGAATAAAATATGGAATTTTTTCATATATAACCTAATATTCACTTTAATGTGTTGTATATACCGTAGTAAATATGAGTAAGAAACTATCGTATTGTTACTACTGTAAGATATCATTTGAAAATTCTTCATTTTATAAGGGTTCCTTATGAAAAAAACCGTCTTCTCTAACAAAAAAAATATTTCCTATAAACTTCCCTGATTTGGAAATTGGTTTTTATAAGCCCATCTCCAACTACAACACTATTTTATTGTTGAAACTACACAGTTTTAGTGTGATTTAAGCAAAAAATTATTCAAAACTCCAAACACAACACAAAATATCAAACTATAAGAATAGACGTCAATAAATATAATTACAATTTGTCCTTAAACACGGAGATCATTTTTTATAGTTTGTATCGACTGATAATAAAAACATTTTAAAGGGTCAACAAACATCTGTATAATTAATAACTAATTCAGAAGATACTATGTTGGAAATAAAACTGGACATTATTTATGTTAAACAACATAGAAAGGTCACTATAAGTGTTCTCCTCAAAGTGAACAGTAATCTATGAATTCTTTTAAAACCTTCTCAATGAACAAATAAATTTGATAGTAATAAACATATCATAGTTAAAACCTTCCAAATCTAAAAACTGAAGAATGTAGAAACAATGGTGAGTCAAAATTTAATATATATAAATATAATACAATAGCCCTACGGAGTTTGAATTTGAAAAATACATGATCATTGGATAGAACAAATAAAACATGAAATTATAGAAAACAAACCCGTTGGGTACATGAATATTAGGTTAAGAAAAAAACATATACAAGAATTTTTAAGCATTATAGATCATAACTGTAATTTTAAAATATAATGTGTTATACCAAAAAAATCTAACTATCACTTCTTACAAACAATAATAGTTTATTATAAGTATTTCTGGTGATAATAAGGAAACTATATTTTGGTAACCCAACATAATTCAATTTCTACAAATACATATACAGTCAATTAAACGACTGTAACATGAAATTGTAAAATTCGAATCCATCAAGATACATATACGTCAGTTAAGGAAAGTAATGTTTATGTTATCATAAAGATTTTGAAGTACAACATTAACATTCATAGAATGCTATAAACATCAATTAACAAAAGACTAAAGTTTAGAAAAGAAAATAAATTAAAGTTTCTTTGGGACATAATATGACTACTATAAACCCCATATACATCTATATATTTATATATATAATCAAGCCGTATAGTTTTTTTTTTTTTCAAAAAATACACCAAATATTTGTTTACTGCTGAAATCCAAACAAAAGCATCTTACAAAAACTAAATTTTGGTAACCCCACAAAGTTGATTTTTGCAAATGCATGTACAGTCAAGAAAAACTAATGGTAAAAATCAAATCCATTGGGTGTATATAAGTGAAAAAAGTAATGTTTATGTTAAAATAAAGATTCTGAAATTACAAACATTAACATTCATAGAATGTTATAAACAGAGATTAACAGAATAATTAATCTCGGAAAAGAGATATGATATTTCTATATGAGTATGATAAATTTCTCAGGAATAATATGAAGCCATTGGGTTTTTGAAAATTTTATGGAGACAAAAAATATGACTACTGGAACCCCATATATATGATAAACCCGCGTAATATTAAATATTGCAGTATATCTTCGTTTACAGTTAAAATCCAAAACCATTTAAGGGGCAAAAAAACATTTTTAGTCTGTCAGAATAATTCTTTGGTAGGATTGATGTTATTGATTCGTTACCGTTTTGTCACTATCATAATTTTAAAATTTCCTACTCATTTCCAAAAAATTGAATGCCCGTTAATATTATCTAGTATTTTTAATGTTGAAAATATGAAACCAGTAAAACTAATCAGAAACTAATGGAACTATTAAAACATAATAAATCTTTATTGACAATAAAACGTAATAGCAACAAACTGGAAAAAAATAATAATAAATAATTGAATTAATTAGATAATAAAAGATTAAAAAGAACAAAAAAAGAAATAGCAACAAACTGGAAGTTCATAATAGAAGTTTAGATCATATTAAACATAGTAATGTATTTCATATTTCTGGACAAATTCTTTTCGACTTCTTATCAGTGGATCACGGTTTTTAACACTGTTTTGGTGCTGGCTTGAAAATTCCCATGTGGAATGAAACATGACTAATTTTTCATAAAGTTCTTGTTTAGATGTTCAAACTTCATTATACTGAGTATATGATCTAAATACGTTAACCCACCTTGAATCTCCTTAAGTAAGTCCTGCAATTCACCCAACTCGCAAGAAAGCTTTTCGATCAAACAATTTACAATAGTATTGAAAAGGAAAATACCCGATGAAGTCAAATCGTAGAAAAACTGAATGAAATTGCACAATTGGTTGAACAATAGGTTTAGAGTCCACCATTTGAAATATAAGAATTAGCAGTTGCAAAATGTTGACACCTCATGTCATCTACCTTGTGATTCTTTCTCCAATGATAACCACAAAGTCTTAGAAGTTTTTCCTCAGAATGCAATGCATAAAAGGGGTAGAATATTCTGCCTAATATCACTCTTTACACATAAAATCACCATGGATCCACACCTCTTCAATTGTTAAATGAACAACATCAGTGTTCCCAACAGATTAGCTGTTTGTCCTCACATAGATACTTATCAAAATTAGAATGCGATAGATATAGTTCCATTTCTTGTTGCCAATCCAGAAATTATGTCCATCAAATTTCTTCCGAAGTGTGGGTCTGAAAATATTACATAATCATTTTCCACTGCTTTGTGATTTACTTGCACTCGAAGTTGCTAAGATTCATCTTCATGAGCAATAAAGAACAAAATTACCATTCATAGAAATATAATACAACAAAGTGGAGTAACAAACTGAATAGGAACGTTTCAAAGAAATTCAATAACATAGAAGAAGAAATAGGTATACCTCTAGACGTCTAAGGACTGCCCTATCATTTATATGATATATATCAATTTTAATATATAGGGCGATTATCGGAGGCAAAACTTCGATTAGAAGTTTGTAAGGAAAATATAATTAATAAAAATCTCAATATAATGTACATTTATAAGAATTCAAGAATACATTGAAAACTTTATTATGTTAAAAAAAATATAGATACTTATGGAAGATTTCATTAACTATAATGTGGCCAAGACATATCGATAAGAAGTTTCCCCATTTAAATGTCGTTTACAGAGAACAATATTATAATTTAAATAGGAAAATACTTTTATCAGTAAGTTTTATAGTATCATATCCTGTAGAAAGTGAAATCTCTTTAAAGTGGGAATGATTTTCAAAAAATAGGAAATGAACTAGAATCCTTATTAAAGGTGGTTAAACAAATAAATCTCCCATTTAACATAAAGCTACTTTTATCGATCGAAAAGTAAATAACTCCTTAAAAATTGGTGACCAAGTATAGTGGTATGCTACAGAATAATAATATGAATTAAAGATAATTTACTAGTTTGAATGCACATTTTGTATGGGTGAGAGATATTGTGAGTAAACATATTATCAGCTCCTATAGAACTAAAGTATCTCTTTTCAAATTTGCTGACCTCATCAATAGTAGAAACTATTTTAATCGCATTAACATTGCTTAGATAATAATGGTACATATATAATATTAAGACAAAATGTAGATCACAACTGTCTTGAAAAGTAATTATTATGATTAATAAAAATAATAGAAATATAGCACAATACATTAATAATATAGTAAGTTGTCACGTTACAAATTTGCAATAACACTACACTAATTGTAGAGATGGTAAGATCTTTGAATATCGCATCTTCGGGTAAGTTATCAGATATGAGGTGAACATTATTCATAATTTAAAAACATATGATTTTTATTTATTTGATCATCTTCTATAGTACAATAACTACATTATGATATACAAACACATAGTATACAAATAAAATAATAAATTATAAAAATTCAGACTCATTGATAAGTGACTCATCATTTAGTCTCATGAGCTTTGAAGGTACTTATATACTGATATTGTGCTTCATTTGCTTTCTACAAACATGACAATGACAGATCACGAAGAAATTATGAATTAAACGCATGAGATATATATAAGATGGCTAAATTACTGACATAATCTTCCCTTTGCAAGTTTTTTTATAACTCAGTGTAGTTAACATTTATCTGCATTATATCAGAGTGACTAGTGAATGAATGATAAATGATAGATAATATTCGAGGCATTTTAGATCAATCATACTATTAAACGACAAGAATACTAATGTCATTATCAATTGTCTTCTCTATCATTAGATATGGAGATGCATAGTAATCAATGAAGAGAATGTAAATAACAGAGAGTAATTATCAAGAGATATCGATCCAGGTAAACAAAAAATACTGAGTATACAAAAGGTTAAAATGTACTTTGTTAGGAAGTGATCTTTATTCATTATATAGAAAATATTTAGAATGTTAAACTTCCTCGATAAGAAACAATTGAAAATTTAAACATATATTTAACAATATTTCAAGATATATTCAAATGAAACTATTCGTGGCTAGCATATCCTTATTTGGCGTATTATATTTTTGATAAATGATTACTCGGTGATCTATTTTAATAGATCTACATATAATTAATATTGATTACATAAATGTTATTAATGTAACATATAAAACAACAATATTGTAAAATAGAATGATGATCACCACATACGAAATTATAAAGATTTAAAATATCCGACTGTATGAGTACTTACTATATGATCCATTGGCTCATCTTTATTTGACCCTCTTCGTAGCTTACATTCATCTGCATTATATAAACAAACACATAGCTTACAAACAATATAATGTAAAATCAAATTTTATAAAACTCATTCATGCAATACCTTAACTTTTGACATATACTTGTATACTGACATTCTGCTTCATTTGCTCTACGCAGAGATAAAAAACATGACAATATTACAGATTCATGAAGACAATATGCAATCATAATTTATCTATCTTTTAGTCATATAATAAGAATAGAACTCACATGATAATCATAGTCTTCTCCATCGTTTTTATTGCGTGTAGTTAACTTTCATCTGCATCAGATATGGATGATTAGTAAAGAATGGAAAACATAGCAAATAAAGAGAGTAATAGTGAGAATATTATTTTCAGTATACATAAAATATGAGTAAAAGACATGATAAAAATGTTATTGTTATGCTGGGGAATTCGATCAAGTTATATAGAAAATATTAGAAGGTATGTTGCAGAATATTTCAGCCGACACGCGTCCGGTCAAACTGCGCTCGCTTTCGGTGCAGTTGAACCTCTCCAAAATCGCCCCCCAGGCAGTTGGACCAAACATAGGACTAGATCTTATGCCTTCCGTGAGCATGGCGGATCCACCCGCTCGTATTTGTGTCGATCGGACGCTATCGTTGGGACTTTACGGGCAAGAATACCGCGCAAAGACTCATTTTCCTGAATGAAGTCCACAATCTATCGTATCAACGGCATTGGTTAACTCAACACCACAGCTGCCTAAACTATACGAGGAAAGTGTGAACTTCCTAGCTAAAGCAACGTCGTATTATTAAACATCTTCGAAGAATCGTAGAATGTAGTCAAAATAGGCGCAGCAAGAGCCACGTGTCACATAGAACGACGGCTAATGGAATGCCATGCTCGCAACTCTGTGCCGATTTCATACGAAACTTGAGCGATAATATGTCATGAAGGTGTATAGCTCTTGACTCACAGAAGAGGAATAAACACTCACGAAATCGATGAGTAAATGTCAAGTTTCCAGACTAATATGAGAGTCGAGATAAAAGAGAATATTTCCGCCGAAACGATAAACTCGGCCTAGAAAACTGAATGGAAAGACGACACACGAGCATACTATAAGGCGAGCTAGAAGACAAAAGGCGCATTGATCCGAAGAGTGAGACCTAGAACGAACTCTGCTAGCTTAGGACTTAGATTTAGAATATGCAGACGGCTGCATACTCGAAACTTACTTACGATTCTTTCTCCATCTTTGTTTTGAATCTCTCTTGTTACTATTTCTATCATTTATTTGTTACTTCGGATACCTCGCACTTTCTGTTTTCTATCATCAATAAAAAGCCTCTGTGCAACTTACTTTTGAATCCTTGTATCTCTTTCTTCATCGTTTACGTTGTTTACGCAGATAATCCAGGGACCTCTGGAAAGCGGGTCCTTCGGATATTCCGTAATTAAGAAATCAAGTTTCTGTAAATTTTTTTCATCTGGTGCTAGATGAACCATACTCCCTTTCGCGTTCGTTATAGCTATCCAGTTTGCGACTCAAGTGAATACCAGATCGATCGATGTGAATGGTTACCATTGCTCGTATGTCGTGTTCCTATTCATAGGAAACATGAAAAACCCAAGCCTCATTCCATTGCAAGGCTCGTATTTGATTATCTGCTTTCTTCTCTTTAGTCTCTATCATGGCCAAGACAGGCTGGGTTGTAATCGATTTCTGCTTGTAATGTTGATCGGTTCTAATGGTGTCTTGATCGACAATAACCTGGGCATTCAATCATTGTTGAATTGCGAAGCCCGATCGATCGATTGTTCGGCTGGTGTCATCAATGCACCTTCTTCCGATTCCTCATTGAAACTCATAATCGCAAAAGCATGTAGCTACAAGCTCGCCATCATTAACAAATCAATCAAAGTAGCTTTGCTCTTATTCTTAACAGTCATAAGAAATATTCGTGATCAATTAGAGATAGACAAAACCTGTTTAGCTTCATATCCAGATAGCTCCCACGTCCATGAAGCTCTACCAAGTATAGTAAGAGTTCCAGTCATATCCTGATCACACTTGGATCTACTGCGACAAGTGTATTGTTAATCTGCACTGGAACATATTTTCAATTTCTTCCAGAGTTTCACTCTTGATCTGTCTACAAACATGAACGAAAACATTGGAGGTTCTGCTGTCAGTTCAGCTCCTCTCCATAGAATTGCCATAATATTCAGCTGACGATCCTAGTGTCGCAAAGTGTATTGGGAATTCGTGGCCTTTATGAAGCATCGGATCACGAACTTTCCAGGATCGCTTTGCCTTTTTACAACAAGTCCTCTGCTTCATCTTTCCTTAGTATTGAACATGTTATATATCATCATCTGTCTCCTTGTTCCTTAAAAACATCCACAATCTTGAGCTACAAAAGCTTTCGATCAAAAAGAGGATCTACCAAGGAAATTTAAAAAACTCTGTTTATCAAAATAGCTATTCCACCTCCTTTTACATTGGCTTCTCTGCGTTGATGTTTTGGTGGAATCTATCTTACCTCTCACCTTACTTTGAGTTTCCTTTCATTAATCTCTTAGATCGAAAACTCCAAGTATCTTACAGATTTTATTGTTTCGCTATGATATACTGAGTTCCTTTGTACGGTCGGACGCACCAATTCAACTTCAGCCTATGTTCAGTAGAGGTACACATGTTTCACTTAAATCTGACGATCGATGCTGAGGTATGATCTACTGTCTAAACCTCCGATACGTACAAATCCACTGCTAATCCAGCCCTTTTTAATCCTTAATCAAGCTCTCAAATGACCTCTCCCTAATGGTTTGCTCGTATCATAAGTTCAACTTGACTCTATCCCAACTTTTTTCAATCATTGAATTGTGCCTGGTGCTGATGGAGTGATTCCTCGCAAATTTCTATGACTGTGTTGTTGAAATGCCCCCAGATCGATGATCAGACCAGTAAAATAGGAACAAAATCTATTTTTCCAATTGAAAATCCACAATAATCGTTCTTCTGTCCTGCCCTGAGAAAGAAAACGTCTATCACAAACATTTCTAGCTTGATCTTGCTTTCTGAGGCTTTGGTTAAAGAGGATGCCGTCTAGTAGGTAAGATCGATAGTCTGTGCTTGCTTGAAAACAATCGGCGGGATCTGAAACACTGGCCTCGAAAATTAATTAAAATGACATGCCGCACACAAGGTTCCTATAATGCCGAATTTGCGCTGTCTGAAACACTTTTGTCTCCTTGTCTCTGGAAACCGTTAGATACCCATCAATGAAGTAACATCTCCTTACTTTCCACGAGAATTCTCATTTCTTCACACTCTAAAATTCATTGCTTACTTCTGCAAAAGTTAAACCGGTTTTTTGAAAACTAAATAATAGCGCGAGACAGCATTTGACAGCATTGACTTCATGCTCAAGATTATCCCCCGATATTGTCGTCAACAAAAGTACACTGCACGGGTTGAATTTCCTCCTTTCAAAAATCCATGTTCTGCATTGTGCTTGAAATGCAAGATTCCAAATCAATCTAGTAGCTCTTCAGGCCTCCCTGGCTGCTGAAGAGAACTTACAATCCCTCTTAACATTGCCTAATAGCCTCACTGTTCGTGGTTCCAAAACCACTCTTGATGTGCAACATTAGCCAGAAATACCTCTAAAGAAACAGTGCAGCTAAGCAAATTGCTAAGGTTCGTGGAAACCTAAAGATCACTTGGACCCAGTCTTTCGCCCTATACCTCAGGGCTATAATTTGAAATCTTATCCAAAAAATTCTTCATGATAAGAAACTTCTGATTTTGTTTATGTATGCAATATTGTTGAAGTCAGCTTAGTAAACTTCTGTGCCGAAATTATGAATATATCCTATATACATCACTGCTCCACTAAGAATCCAAAAAGAAAGTTTCCCGAAGAAAGCATTCTTGACGTCAAAGTACAAGAATTGATCAAGAGCATTATAGCCTATAATGAGCCAAACTTGCGAAACCTGGGGTAGCTGCCTCTAAGAAAATATTGAAGCTTCATCAGCAAGTTGAGTTACTTAAAAGCTTACAAAAAAGATAGTCCCAGACTCCATTAAGATTTATATAGCCATCAATATATCCTCAAAAAACTGCGGATCCCAAGGTTCGAGGAAGTCGCTTCAACTGCGTACATTTAGAATCATGGAGTATGCATCCGAGTCAAAAAACCCATTGCCGTCTAAGGGCGTTAATACCCTGGGTCTCGCCTTCAAGTATTCAAGTCAACACAAATACAGACAGGAAACAGATCAAGTCATACTTGAATGAGAGTATTAAGAAAACATGAATAAGGTATCAGTCGAAGAATTTTGAAAGAGGATTGGTCTACATAGTCAAGAACACATATAAGTTGGGCGAGGAGACAAGGAACCAAAGCTTTAGTTCTTGAAACACGTGCCCTCTCAAGGGACGCATGTCAGCAGTAATCTTGGTAGTGAAATTTACAATAAGTTAAATGTCTAAAATCAAGTAGGGTTGACATCCGTTTTGGAGAATCAATCACATCAATTTCGTGGTTACAATAAGCCCTTTCTTTTACCGAGGTCTAGAAATGACAGTGCGTCAAACGAGAGTCAGTCCGAAGCAGAAGACAGTCCAGAGAAGCCAATTTGATATGTCGACTATGTCTGAATTACTGATTCAACTTGAGTTATTTGACTTAGACAATGTCGCATAATAATCCACCTGGTGCATCTATTAGTGACTGATGTGAGCCAAATAGTTGGTATGTGACGACACCATGGGAAAACGAAGTTCAAAGGAGTGGGTGTATGTGCCATACATTTACCTAAGCAATTTTTGGAGAAATGGTCAAACTCAGGAAATAGATCAAAGTCAAACCAAAAAAAAGTCAAAAAAGCCGAAAAACGCAGAGGAAAAAAATGTGCAGAAGCCACCAAAAATTCGTCGTCAATAAAAACCATGCCCAAATGCACGTCTGGAACAACCCAATACTGAGCATGCCAACTGGAGGGGAACAGAATTCGATTCAAGCCTCGGACACGATAGTGCCGATATCCTTTGCTTGTCGATGTTGAATAATCAAGGATTTTATGTAAGTAAGAAATCATGGGCAAAACGACATCTAGAGAGCGAGAAAAGACATGAAAGGTCATACATGTCGCTTCCACAAAAATGCTAATTTGGAAGTGAGAGTGAGAGCGTGAGTGGGATAAACTAAACTTTCTACCAAAAAATCTAAAATCTAAGGCTTCCATTTAGAACCCCGAAGAAGGAAATGTGCTAATTGGACGTCATTCTATGGAGCACCAATGCTGAAAGCAAGACTGTGCAAGAGTTGAACTGACCCAGAACGGCAGATCTAGCCAGATGGCCCCCATTTTGATGTTTTCCGCCCCAGCTGCTGCGAGCTTTTGGCTGTTGAAGAAGAATAAAGCCTATGGAACATGCCCAGGCCACGAAAACACCATGCCGCTGCTCTTTAATACAACCTTGTGGTCTACATTGAGCCATGGGAGACAGCCTTAAGAGTAAGATTCATACTGTGTTTAATTTAAAGCCATTTTGAACTAAAAAGTCGGTGAGTGGAAACCTGTTACACCTGAGAGCTCAGAACAACAGAGATGGACGGAGGTTTAGAGAATTCACCCTAGTGAATCCGGAAATGGTAGGTGGGGAGGCGATCGGTGGGATGAACCGATGATGCGATTTGCTACCTGGAAACAAAAATCTTTTAGATTTTTTATGCTGTAAAAGCCATGAACAAAAATAAACTTAGTATGAAATGAAAAACAAAGCGCCAAACGATTTTTATGGATTTTTGGCCTGTAGATGGCTGCAGACTGATTGAATATTTTTTTGATCTATTTATCGTATAATATTGCCATAATATTGCAAAATAAATCAAACAAATAGGTACAGATTACGCACCAGAGAGGGAGTTACTTTAATGACCTCTTGTTGAAGTATGCAAGGCTTTTCAGTCGTCAACGGAAGTAACAGTGCTGCGATGATGATAAAGTGAAGATGGATTCGGTTTTGTTGATGCTATCTCATGTCCCCAAACCAGAATCCGACTGAATGAATGAAGACAGAATCACTCCCAACAAAAGTTTGATAGATAAGCTGATTACCCAAAACTTAACGATTTGTCTCCCTCGTCTGGCTGGCTTCACACGCAAACTAAAATCTAAGAAGAGATCTACTTTTTCTTGCTATGTGGGCAAACTAACTCATACAAATGATTAAATGGTCAGAAAGAAAAAAAAAGTACTATGCAGCCACCTCAAAAGGGTTCATATAAAGAAACCCCAGGGGTGTTATATGAGAAGACCTCCTAGGACTTGAAGCAAAACAATATGAAGTTCAATGCATATAGCCCCAAACAGAAAAAAGGAGCGCCCCGACCAAGTCCTGCCCCCCTAACACTACAAAACTAAGCCCGCTATACAATGCCCTTAACATTTATCTGAAAGACTAAAAAAAAATAAGAGAATCGAACAATATTACCTCGCCATCATTTACTGAAATAATAAATCGAAAATTGCAACACAACATAAACCACAAAACAAAAACGAGAGAGATTAAAACACTAACTGTTAGAAATCCAAAATGAAATCTTACTCTGTTACTTTTTCGTCTAAGCTGATTACTCAGATCACCCATTGATTTGATTATGGTTACGCGGTTGACCTGCGTATCACAGTAGCAAAATGCGCAGATATTTTTAGATGTTCTGTTCTGGCATGAGTATATAATTGGATTGACGCTTGGTTCTGAACCTCTATTGAACCATCTGGATCTTCAATTGGACCATCTCTTCAATCAGAACTTTCTTACCCCTCTTCGTCTACAATTCCCTTGACAACTTTGAGATAACCGCGAAATCATAATGCTTTAGCTCCGTTCCGGTGGTCGTGCCATGTCCTGAATGATGGAAACCTCTACTGAGTGAGTCACATGGCTGCCGCATCATACCCTTCCCCTTGGAAAGGTTCTGCGCCAACCAAACGCCCATCCATCTGCCTGAGAAAAGGACACAGCATTCATAGTTATTCACATTCTACTCTCACATGGCGAAATCATCTCTCTCT
>CAJHQP010007083.1:0-34260 GCA_905132765.1 Moricandia arvensis | reverse complement strand
AAGATTTCAAGATTACCTATATCCATAAGGGACATAATGGGAATGCATATAATTTAGCTAGAACATGGAGATCATTCATAGAGACATGTGCTTTGTTGGTTATTTTATTCATGTCTAGTTAACCATACCTTATCAGTTTGAGTAATAGAATAACATTTTGTCATTAAAAAAATGGACAACCAAGATAAAATATCCTACCAAATAGATGTTTATCTTAAGAAGATCATTTGTCTCCTTCAATTTTTATTTCATTCATGGAATCGCTCATTAGTCTTTTAACCACATGAAAGATCAAAGGAAGATAAATGGGATGCTCATTGCATGTGATATACCTCATGTGTCTCACCTTCCTTTCATTGATGATATTTTTTTTCCTTTTCTAAGGTGTAGCCTCGTGAAGTTAGAAAAGTAATCCAAACTTATAAAAGCATTGTGTGCAATATTTACTCTCCTTTCAGTATCACTAAATGCTTGTTTACAGATGGACTTGATAGGCCTTTTCAAGCGTTTCAAATTGAAGCAAAGGTTTGAGAGAGAATGTGCCACTGGTACCATTTAATTCCATGCTTACTTCATAACACCTAGGAATAAGGGAGAGTAGCAACAATGTTAAAGAACCGAAAAGGACGAGTGCCATAAAATTGATGTAAGACTCGGAGGAGTCTCTGGAAGGGTGGTGATGATGGATTCTAAAGCTGGCTTTGACGCACTCTCTTAAGAACAAATGATGGTCGATTGATGGACACTTAACCGGATGGTGAAATCAAGTGTGGATGGGATCTAACAAGCTGGCTTGCACGCTCTCTCTTGTTGGATCAGTTGATGATGAAGTAGATGGAATGAAGAACACCACAAGGATGATGAAGGATCCTTGATATAGTTCAAGACTCTCCTCACTTGATTCTCACAAGAAAGAAGAAGTCGGATACGGCTTGCTTAGGGGGCAAACTGACTCATATATTGATCTAGGTAACAAGTTGTGTTACAATGGCTGCTTGTGGGACTTTATTAATAGTCCTTCAGCCTTGACCTAAGGTTGACTCAAGAAAAGGAAAAAGACTAAACAAAAACAGGACTTAGAGTTTTAAAAGAAATAGAAAACTAAAATTGCCTGGTTTAAGACCAAAAAAAGAATGTTGCAAAATAAAAGAAAATATGGCCTACGCTAAGTCTTGGCCTCGACCCTGGTTGTTTGTGGGATGGGAGAGTTCTAGGAACCACTAGACTTACCCATCTTACCTGCACAAAGTGTAAATAAAGTAAAGACTTTCCTTGGTTCAGTGTTGGCCTTCTTTGCTAAGTAGTTTATCTTGAGGGTGTCTGGACCAATCTTGATAGGACTCTGGACTTGGTCTTCTACTTCTGGTTCTTCACTACTTGAGTCTTTGAAGCATTCATTCTTAATCATGTTGGTTTCATCAGAAATGGGGTCTCCTTCCACGTCCATTCCTGCCACATAACCATCTTTGTCAGTTTCAGCCAAATGAGCTTCCTTACCTGGAGTGATATTGAGTTGTGCAAAGGCATTGCTCAAGTCATCACTTAGTTTGTTGATATGCTCTACTTTGGTGGGTTGAGCTATTGGTATGTCTGGTGGTTCATCCATGTTTTCTAGGATAGCTTGGACGACAAGTATGAAACCATCCTTAACTCTCCTAGCCTTGGAACGGGTCATGGAGCCTTCTGTGACCTTAGGAATGGTTATGGGATCCTGGTACTGGTCCATGACCTCATCAAAAATGGGGCCTTCGTAACTAACTTTACATAGCATCGAGTATAACCATAAAACTCGGGAGGCTCAAAAGGACAATGGCTAGAAGGAAACTGCAATATCCACTGGTCGTTAATCAAACAACTGTCTAGTCTTTTGGCTAGCGGATCCGAGGGCATGTGATTAGACCAAGTAAATCTTGGACCTTGGGCCCCATATCCCAAGCCCTATATTAGAAACACCTGAACTAAACTCCCTCACTGAGCAGAGGAGAAGAGAACATTAGGACTAAACGTTTTAGCTGGTGAAATAATCTTATTGAAGTCACCTCCCACCAGCCGCGACTTAGTTCAAAGATTGAATGAGACAAATGTATCTCTTAGAGATATCCAAAGCTGCCTCCTTCCATTTACATCATTAGAAGCATATATAGCTATGTAGACAAAAGATGAACCTTTCTCAAGAAAAGCCATAGTAGTAATAGACTGAGTATTCAATATAGTGGGATAATTTTAATATGGTCTTTATATATAACCAATATTATCTCTAAATTCGAAAATTGATAATTTGTTATAGCAGAACATTTGAAACCAAAAATTGAAAGAAATGCGGTTTTATTAGACTCCGCTATGTGCATCTCCAAAAAGGTACCAAAGCATATCTTCTAAGAATTTATCCAAGATAGTAAAAAGCGATGCTCTACAAAATCATTGATGACGCGCACATTCCAAAAAAGGTATCTGACATTGATGAGATTAGTTAAAGTGGTGAGTCCTTGCAAATGGGGAGATACACCACCGAAGGCCTGGGGTCTTTGGCATATTTTCCTCTTTTTCTTCAACTGCTTCTTTGAAGGTGAAGAAGAGTTATTTTTGGTTGATAGTTTCCAACCGATCATGTAATTCAATTTGCCATGAGTCAACCACATCCTCCTTATCCAAATCTGATTTCAGAACCTGAAAGGGTTTGGACAAGGCATCCTCAATTAAACCCAAGGTCCATGCCGACACTTGTTTTGGTGGGACTGTTTTAGTAGTAGGAGTGATGGCGTCCAACTCAGAGGCATGAGTTTCAGAAACTATAAGATCAAAATATTCATTTATGTTACTGTCAAGACAAACTGGTCAAATATGATGACAACATCAAAAGAATGTTTATGATATGGCTTTCTACTAGAGGATCCATCCTCATAGTAACCTCCATATTAGCTTGAATTGAATCCCCGAACTGAATTTCTTTTGAAAATATAGAGACACATTTGAGACCGATCCGATGATCCCATTAGAAGTGCAAACCACCGATGATCCCTATAGAGGCACCTTTTCAGTCCGTAAACCAATTTTTTTTCTTTAGAGCCTCCTACTATTCATCTTGCAATACTATAGTGGGATTGTGTACAGTGATAGAACCATATTTCTTTGGTTTACCTTTTGATTTATTGTCCTTTTCAGAAACACGCACATGTCTTGTTGGACATGTAGTCACTTGATGACCAAAATCCTTGCATGTTAGACATAGTGGTGGTAGCCATGGCAAGATACCCAAATGACATCCACATGGCCATTGTGTCACTCAATTTCTACTGTGCTTGGTAATGTAGCGTCAAATCAACAACAACTTTAATCTCGAATTCAGTTATGCTTGTGTAGCATTTGGCATAAACGATGGTAGCTAGGGGTTTCACGATAACAGACAGCCCCTGATTAGTGATAGTCTCAAAGGGTACATATTTTAGTGATGTCCAAACTGGAGTGCACTTCAAAGACAGTGGATCAAGAGAACGGCGCCTTCCATTATGTAATAAGAACGGAAAATCTCCATCCCTCCATAGCTCTCGCTGAAGAATTTTGTCTTAAGAAAACCGAGGAGATGTGAAAAGGAAATCATTTTTTGTAAGGTTATGGATGGTAACTCATTTATCCTTACCCCACAAGTAGTGGAGAGCACCCCATATTTTACCATAGGACGGAGCATTCCTGTAGAAAATTCCTACGACATAGTCAAAGTGCAATTTGGCACCATGTTTACACTATAATTAACGCCTCAATGTAACAGTTTACCCTCGTTTATTCATAATTGAACATCCATGATCCCCTTCAAATTTATTTATGCCCTACGTTCTGTAAATTGATCGTTAGATCACTTTTATTTCTCAATATGTCGAATTTCATCTATGTACACATCTCCACGCACAGACAATTATTTATGTTATATGATCTTCTTCTTTAACATTTTACAGTGCAGATTTTCAGAATTTAGTGGGATAAATTCAAATATGCCTCTGGGTTTAAAATTCTGTGCACAAACCAACAAAAACGAAGAACATATGTTCGTGAAGCCTTCATGATGAAGGTAGTTACACTTAGATCAAGTTTATTTAGGGGGCATATTAAAATCAATGTCTAAATAAAAGATAAATATTTTAAGGAATAATCAAAACTTACTATTTTAAGGAAAACTAGAGATTGACCGGCGTGTTCACTTGGCTATTAGTTTTTAACTTCTTATAAACTAATATTTGATTTTCATGATTAGCATTATATATATTTTCATGTATAACCATATAATTAATTTTATATTGTTTATTTCAATACTTTTTGGTTCATATACATCAAAATCAAAACTGAATTTAATCGAGTAATATGGTTATTTGTAGCTTATTTTAATTTGGGTACAAAATACCCGAATAGAATCCAGTAATATGGTTACTTATTTGGAGCATGGTATAAGTCTTTGTAGAGTCTTTATATTATGTTTCAAGTCTATTTTAGGATCTTTTCAGGTATAGGTAAGTTTTAGAGCATTATTGAGATCATGGAGCCATTTGGAGTTTAAAGTGAAAAAATACCGTAGCTATGCAAAAAAGTAAAGTTGGAGTTGATATTTGGAGAGAGCGTCAATCAACACACCATGATATTGACAACCATGATGTTTGATGAAGCCGACTTAAGTTTCAAGAATTGTATTTTGGCCCAAAAAATTTCTCATTTTGCAAAGAGACCTCTCGACGTGTTTAACCTATGTTTATTTATTTTCCAGATATTGTTTAGGCTACACTTTATTTTTCTTAGAGATTTTCTTGGTGAGAAGATCGAGACTCCTTTTGAGATTGATTGGAACTCCAATATTTCTTATTCTTATATTTTTATGCAATTCATTCAAACTTTTGCTATGCTTTGCATGATCATGTCTGAGTAGTCACCTTGTTACATTTAGGGATTTTCTAGGGTATTGATGAACTTGTGGTTTATAGAATTGCTACGGTAATCATATTGCATCCTTCAACAAGATTGTCTTAGTGCTTGTTTCTAGAGTAATTAACTAGAAACTTGATCTTAGGATAGTTGAGGAACACGAGAGTAAAATCAACATCTGACCTGAATCCTGATAATCTAAGTTGTTAGTCACAATGACCTAACCCGGGTTTCTTATTTAAACTGGTTTGGGTTGTAATTTATTATAATTTTATTCCTTGAACCAAACCATTTCTTTTAACCAAACTATATAAATTGTATACATCTCCTTCTCCATATACCCTAGCTGCATACCTTCACGTCTCATGATTCCTCATCTCCTTCCCATCCCTCTTGCTCATCACTCTTATGTCACTTCACGTCTTCACGTTGTGGGTATGGTGATGGGAGGAGACGAGACGCAGCCACCACCCATGGTCACCACCGGAGTCATCAGTTACCACTAGAGATGAAGCGTTGACGTTGGAGGCCCATGACGTTGCTGTGTTGCCGTTTCATACCGGAGGCGCCATGTTCCTCACCACCACCGGTTGTGGATCTGTACCACCGTGAGCGGTGAGTCAACGGAGGTGCAGCCATTTTCGCCATAGTGGTAGTTCCGTCAAGACAAAGTGGTCTTGAGGGTGTTAAGCGATGCCTTTTACGTTCCTTGCGTAGGAAGCAAGCCATCCTTGAACCGTATGCTTGCCCTCATCAACTCTTTTATTTTTAATTCTTCCATGTCACGTATCTACTTGATGAAGATTATAGTTAATTATTATTTCTTCTTGTTTCCATGCTATTCATATTAAATCATGCCTTTGGCAAGCTTATAAAATATAGAACTGTTAAAGTGATTTTCTTGGATCCTTCACAAGATTGAATTAATTGCTTGTATTCTAGATTAGTTACCTAGAAACATGATCATAGGATAATTGAGAACCAAGAGAGTGGATTACACTCTTGAAAGTAATCATGCAGAGCTAAGTTAGTGGGCGCACGTGAGAGCTAGTTTATATAAGTTAGTGAACATATAAAATTAATTCTTAACGCTTGCCTAAAAGAATTATCGATTGACACTCTTCCTAAATTCGCAGACGAGAATTGAAATCACAAGATTTAGACATCTGATTAATAATTGCATGCGAGAGATGGATTACTTGCTTATTGAATTTGAGTTCTAGGACGGTTCTCTTTTGCACTCTTTGCATCTATGATTTGAGTTTTGATTTCCTGCATGAAACCTTAATCTCACGTTTTCCCAACCTTATTTACACAACCGATTTAATTGCCTTGTTTACTGTTTTTTAAATTTCTTGTCTAGCTTAATCTTGATATCTATAGTCTATTGTGTGCCCACGCTCCATGTGGATTTGGTCTCTAAGTACTGTAATTGATTTCTTATTTGAGAGAGTTTCACTAGGGTAATTTGAACTGCATAAAATTTGGCGTCGTTGTCGGGGAGCGGGGAGCATTGAATTCGCTATTAGACTTGGTGGAAAGATTTAGTGTACGTTTTCCTTTATTGTCAGTTACTTATAAAATTTGTTTTATTGTATCTTTCAAGTGCATCCCCAGCAGTACCAGAAGCTACAAGGCATCTAATATTTTGGAATACTTGGATCCTTCACAACTTGAACACGCACAAAGAGAAGACGACAATGACACCTCTACATCGTCGATCGATACCACTCATGAAAAATAGCGATCTACACTTCTAAAGCATCAGTCGACACCGACCTGCAACTGCAAAACATGGCTGCGACTCTTGTGCTAATTTGAGATGAGAATGGAGACCTGCGTGATCCCAAGGGTCATCTGCGTAATACATCAAGTCAGAGACAAGATGATCAACATGTTGTAATCCCTGAACTAGAGGGAGTACCTAGTGATGCTGTCAATTGACAGAATGATGCACCCATTGCTAAGGCTGCAGCTACTGAAAATGCTTTTGATGCTCGACCAAGAACGTTGGCTGACTACAACCGTCCATATCATTTCTACGCCAACATGTCTGCAATTATTCCTCCTGCCTTTCAAAGGAACGATTGAGAGCTTAGACCTGCTTATTGTGGGAGAGCAGCCTAATCATGGGCTCCCACATGAGCATTCTATGGACCATCTGGATTGGTTCGAGGATCAAGTATCTGCTACAAAAGCCAATGGATTCCTTGATGACTACCTTCTTTGCAAGCTCTTTAAGTACTCATTTGCTGGAGATGCTTCATATTGGCTTATGCAGCTACCACCATGATCTCTTAAAACCTGGAATGCCATCAAGAACGCCTTCCTACATAACTTCTTTGATGATGCAAGATCTAAAGATTTGAGGAAAAGAATCTCCATGCTTACTCAGGGACCTACATAGTCTTTCAAGAGCTCTTGGATAAAATTCAAGTCATCAAGAGAGATTGTCCACACCATGAATTCAATGAGGTAAAACTGCTAGGTAACTTCTTCAGAGGTGGCACCCTGGTCTACCAGATGGCTTTAAACACAACAAGTAAGCGAAATTTTAACATTAGGAATCCAGAAGAAGCTGTCAGACTTATTGAGAATTTGGCTTCCATCAATAGCACCAAGAACATTGATTATGAGAGGAATAAATCAGCTGACAATTTGGATAAGGAGCAGATGTATGAGGTTAAGGCAAAGCTGAAAAGTGTTCAAAAACCTCTCAAGAAAAGGTTAGCTTCACAGAAGATGCGGAGGTTGTAGATGTCGACAATGACATAGGCGATGAGGAGGGTGTGAACTAGATCAATGGTATTAGTTTTCAGAGTCCGAGGTTCGGGAATCAAAGTGGCAACATGAACTTCAATGGCATTGGCCAAAGAAGTAATTTCAGTAACAACCAAAGCTCGCAGTACCAGAAACCCTTCAACAATAACAATAGTGGCTTCACAAGAAATTATGGAGCCACTTATTACCAGAATCATGCTTCAAACTGATCAGGTTATCGAAGGACAGCAGAAAATGGTTGTGGAGTTCAATGAGAATATTGATGATGTGTATGCTAATTTGAATGACAATTTTGAACCACTCAATACCCATGTGAAGAAGCTGGAGACTCAAGTGGTTCAGACTACTAATGCTATAAGAAGATATGAAGTCTTGATTAAAGGGAAAAGTTAGGTTGGACAGAATCACCACGTGAATGTCAACATAAATGATTATTTCTGGCAAGTGGTGAAGCATGAGAAGCTTCAAGAGGGTAAATTTCAAGTCGAAAGTCCATGTCATTTGGCAGCACGCATTGGTGTCTATCAACACCACCAGGGGAGCAATTAACACCTCCTAAAGAATTTGTGGGCTCTTTTCAGACGGCAAGCATCTTCAACACTGTATGTATGTAGATCAACACCCATCTCATACAGCAATGAAGGCGACAATTGGCATCAATCAGAAACCAAATTTTGCCAACGTCCTCTAGAGTATACTGCACCATGCCTATTATCTATCAACATGCTGCCAAAGGACATGTTTCTATTGGAAAAAGAAAGAAGATCAAGATTCCTAAGCATCAAAGGAGAGAGGTTATTGAAAAAGAGATGGATAGTTTCACCAAGAGGGTACTAAGGATCTCTAAAGAAGTGCCTTTCGATGAGGCCTATTACCAGTACAAGCTCTGAATGTTTTTTCAGAGAGATAGGAGAGACATAAGAGGACATCAATCAAATGTTACATCAGCTCATAGGGAAGATGCAGAAGAAGGAAATTAAACTAAAGAGGAAAAGTGGCCCTGGAAAGTTTGTAGTTCCATGCACTGTTGCATATCACAGCTAGCATGATGCACTATGTGATACAGGTTCATCAATTAGCATCATGCTTAGGTGATGGTTAGTCAGGTGGGTCTCAAGATTGAACCCTCTCGTGGCTTATTCACATTTTTGGATTGTTCTAAGGTGGATTCATGACGACTTGTCAAAGACCTTCAGGCGAAAATCAGTAATGATGTTATTCTAGTAGATTTTCATGTGATGGACATCCATATAAAGTTGAATACATCCCTACCGCTTGGAAGGGTCTTCATGGCCACTGTAGGAGTTGTTTGTGACATGCACACGTAAAAGTTGTGTCTAACACTAGTTGAAAATAGTGTTTTCTATGACCATGTTTGAGTATGCAGAGGGTACACGTCCTACATTGAGCTGCATGATTACACAAGATTTTTTGCAGTATTTTATTCTGAATTTAGTCGTGAGAATGAAGATGATAATGAAGTATCGATTGACACCCAACAAGCATGGATTGACACCTATTTTATTTCGAAACAGCTGGATGCTTTAGAGCTAGAATCATTTTCTCCTCCTAGAGCTATTCCACTTAGACAGCCACAACTAGTCCTAGCACTTGATGAGCATGGGGTCTACAGAGATCAGGAAGGATGCGCTTGAGCTAGTGATGGAAGGATAACTAATGTCTCCAAAGATGATATGGCAAACATTCTTGAAAAGGCTGAAGGTGTAGGAAGTCATTATATGAGCTTACCTCAGTATGAGGGACGTTTTCAGCTGAACAACAACACCACGAGAAACTGTCATGATTCTTGTTATTGGTGTCCACCCAAATTTATCAGGAGAGATCATGTTAAAGACATGATAGCTGAAGTTGTTACAGTCCAGAGAGGATGTTTGATGATTTTTGTAGACGGATGATGCAACTTACTACCAGTTGAACAACAATATTGGATAGATAAGCAAATGTATGGAGGATCTGGAAACTAAAGTGGACTAGATTAGTGCAATTGTGAAGAGGCTAGAACAGCAGAGAATCAAAGGAGAAAAATCCATAAGAAGCTTTGTGGGCACTTGGTTCGAGATGAGCGAAGAAGATGTTGAGACTTGTTTCCCAAAAAATTCTCATTTACCTCTAAACCAGTCCAGAGTCTTCAAAAGGTCAAGCTAAAGATCATAAACAAACGCTTGATGGGAGACAAACCATTTAGTAAGTTTTAATTTCTTTTAATTTTTGTTTTTTGCTAATTTTTTGTCTTTTTAATTCACGTTGAAAAACAATCATTCGAAAATCAAAGAAGCATAAACTTATTGAGAGCAAGCGAGCTCATTTGCAAGTATATTTGCTCACCAACTGTGAGATGTTCTATATTTATATGATAGGTAATCTTAACGTATCATATATATATATATATATATATATATATATATATATATATATGTATTCCTAACATCTCACATTAACACTTATATACTTAAACAAACATATTACGGCAAAGTAATATTACATCATTGATTTTGTGTAATATCGAGTTCTAATAAACATTTGTATAGTTAAATAGCTTATACATCATCTACATATTATCAAAGATTTTTATTTGATCATTAGATTTTTTTTTTTAAACCCCAAAAATAAAATCGTTAAAAAATTCCGACAACTAATATCACGACCAATCAAAAACCATGTAAAAGAATATGCTTTATTTGATGGAATTCTGCTGGAACTTTTTGACGGTTTTCCGACGAATGGGGAATAATCTTTTCCTCGTAACTTATATATGTTGATGAGATGAATAGTTATAGGAATTATATGTTAGTTTTTGTTTAAAATGTGGTTTATATTGTTTTAAAAATTTTATGTAGATTTTCACAATAATTTTTAAAGTTTATAATATTTTACAAAACGTTTTTGGTGTTTTTAAAACGTTTATCAAAATTTTATATCTTTAAAAACGTTAACACATTTTTTAGATATATAAAAACGCTTAAAAGTTTTTTATATATAATAAAAACGTTTTAAAATATTTTTTTATATTTAAAAAACGTTTAAAAAATATTTTCATAAATATAAAAAAATTTTAAATAATTTTATATATAACTAAAACGTTTAAAAATATTTTCTAATATTTAAAAAAGTTTACCAAATATTTTTTTATATTCGTAAATGTGTAATAAATTTTTATATATAATAGAAACGTTTAAAATATTCTTATATATTTAAAAACGTTTAAATTTTCTTTTTTATATAAAACTTTTTGACCAATATTTAAATATAATAAAAACGTTTAAAATACTTTTATATATTTTAAAAACGTGTAAGAAATATTAATATATTTAAAAACGTTTAAAAAATATTTTTCTATCTGTAAATGTTTAAAATTATTAATATTTGATAAAAATATTTAACAAAATTCTATATATGTAAACATTATATATATATATATATATATATATATGTATGTATATTAAAAGTTAACAATTTCATAGATAATTATAATCATTTTCAATTTTCAATTATTTTGTTTGTATTATTTATAGAGATAATGACTAAAATAGACCTAAATTTTTTTTTCGTCTACAAAATAGCATTTAAAGAGAAGAATGACCAATATAGGCATTATTAAAGGGTGTAAATATACCATTATACCCGTTAGGTTAACTAATCAAGACTTAGGTTTTAGAGTTATGGGGTAGGATTTTGGATGTGAGGTTTAAAAATAAAATATAAATATATATATTAAAATTTTCAAAATAAAAAAGTCTATTTTTGGTAAAAAAATTTCTTGAGGGCTATTTTTCTGATAAAAACTTTTAAAAAGGCTATTTGAGAGATTTGCCATATTTATATACAAAGAATTTTTAGATATTTTGTCTAACAATTTTTATTATCTTTCGTAGGTATGGGGAATATTCTAGGCTACGAAGTTCCGCACCACGGGGCCGAGTTGATTCAGCGAGCAGTTCCTATGCGTCGGGATTGTTGCATGACAAAATTCAGTTCTGGTTGTTCCTTCTCCCGCTACACATGAAGCTCCACCTCCAGCTGGCCAAGATGACCGGGTAGCATGTTTGTTGAATTATTTGTTGAACAACCCGGTCGAGAGCATCTTCGGATGCTCCATCGCCAACCACATGGACACACAACGTGGATAGTTTTTTCTTTTTATTTTTTTAACATAATCTTTTGTTTATTTTTTTGTTTTATTTTTAAACTAATCTTTGTTTTTTTTAAGTTTCAATAAGTCGAAAAATGGCATTAGCAGGTGCATTAACCAGATGATTTCACAAGGGATATCCGACGTACAGTTTGGTCCCTTCCGACAACCCGAGTTGCGGTTCCATTAATTTGCGGTAACTCTCCAAATTATTTTAAATTTTGTTGTTTGTTTTAATTCTCTATATATCTACTAATTAAATATTTTTCAACAACAATTCAATTGGGAGTATGGACCCCCAGAAACTGTCCGTTAGGCATTACACGAAAAGACCATAGACTCTTATACAAAGCAGATCTATGAGTACAAGCAGCTATGGTTCAAAGGCAAGACACCAAAATTTATTAACTTGACGGTTTGGCAAGAGTTTGAGGTGCATTGGACGCAGCATGCGACTATAGATAAATCACTCAAAAACTTAGCCAGCCGTAAGAGCTATCGTGTCGGGAAAGGTGTTTATGTCCACAACCTCGGTGCTTGCAGTATGTCTTCTAAGGAGGATCAACTTGTAAGTTATATATATTTTTAAATATATTTTTAATATATTTATTGATTGTTTTTTTAGGTTGAAGCAAATAACGGTAATCCCGTTGATTATCTCGATGTCATGAAGGTGTACACTAACAAAAAAAGAGGAAAATTCAGGATCATGTTATGAGAGAGGTCATAGAATTGGTGGAAACCCAAAAAGAAGCATTTCTAGCTTCTCAGCTTATCTCTCATGATGATTCTCTCGCAGCTTCCACCAAATTGTTCCGAGTTCGAATAAACCAAATGGTGAAACAAGTAATTTTTTTATATATTTTTCATTTCATTACTATTTTATTTCTATTAATATTTTTTGAGCTTAATTTTTTTATAAGCGGTTCCAAAGAAGAAATGTCGTTTGGTGGGGTTCGCTCGTCGTGGTTCTTCTTTTCCTTCTTCTTCATAAGCCCCATATGATGATCCAATGATAATAGAGCAGCTCTAGAACAAGTATGACCGGATTGTAGCGTTGGAGACGCAGAACGCCACAATTCTTGCTGAATTGGCGGATCAAAAGAAGACTAATCAGGAGATATTGGACAAGATGAAGCGTTTGTATCCTTTAGAATTTTAGTTTTCTTTTTAAATTCAAAAAATTTTAATGTTGTTTTTAAATAATGTAAAACTTAATTTCTATAATATGTGTTTTGAATTTCGGTTTTTATAGATTTATCTAATTAAAATATAAATATAAAAACAAATTTAAATATATAAATATTTTAAATTGATAATAAATATAGATTTTGACAAAAAAATGGTCGGAAATTTCCGACCGGAGAAAGTCGCTGGAAATTTCCGACCAAATAAATTCGTCGGAAAATACCGACCAACGAGTTTTGTTGAAAAGTTCTGACATAGTTGTGTGGTCTGAAATTTCCGACCGAGTCTCTTTGTCGGAACATCGATATTTTTGATGACCAGTTTGGTCAGAATTGTTATCCGACAAATTACTGACAATATCATCCCGACGACTTCTATCGTCGGTAATCCGTCAGAAAAGTGGCTGTCGGATTCCATCGGATTGTCGTCCGAATTTCGGATGGATTTTCGAGGAATCTTTTTTCTGACAAAACCATTTTGACAATCTTTTTTGTCAACATTTTGTCGGAATTGTTGTTTCCGATGGATATACGACGAGATAGGCCGTTAGAATTCGCATTTTTTCTTGTAGTGGTTATGGTTTATGTGTCCTACGAAACGTATGAAACACGATATAGTATGTTGGTTAAAAATTTATTGAACTGATATTCTCTTTTGATATTTTTTCCAAAACCACAAATATTCCTTTAATATATTTGTAAATATCGTTCAATATTTTGTTTAAATTATTATTTGTTTGTTCTCAAAGAAGTTTAACTTTCTAAACATTTTTTCTATAATGGATCAAGATCCATGAATAACAGAGTACATTTTATCATTTCTATACTTGTATTTTATGTATAGTGAATTGATATACCTTCTTAATTACTCTTTTTATTTGTATGCTCTCCATTTATTTATTAATCATCCATATCTTATGCATATAAAATTTGACTGCACTCAATAAAAAACGATGGAGAAGACAATTGATAATGATGTGAGTTCTCTTCTTCTAATAGATAAGGATGAAAGTTTTTGATTATATTGTCTTCATGAATCTGTAATGGTCATGTTTGTATAATCTTGTAGAAGCAAATGAAGTAGGATGTCAGTATACAAGTATATTCAAAAGTTATGGTACTGCATGAATGAGTTTTATTATATTGTTTTTTACACTATATTATTCATATACTAATTTGTTTGCTATATAATGCAAATGAATGTAAACTATAAAAAGGGTCAAACAAAGATGAAGCAAATGGATCATATACTAAGTACTGGTACAGTCAGGTATTTTCAATCTTTATAATTTCGTAATGCGGTGATCATCGTACTATTATTTACAATATTTTTGTTTTCTATGGTCCTTAGTTACATTCATGTAAATCAATATTAACTATGTAGATCTATTAAATCAGATCACCGAGTAAATCTTTTTCAAAAAGATAATACGCCAAATAAGGAATGCTAGCCACGGAAATTTTTAATATATTTGAAAATATCGTTAAATATATGTTTAAAATGTTAGTTGTTTTTTCTTAAAATTGTTTAACCTTCTAAATATAACATATATAATGAATCGAGATCACTTCCTAACAAAGTACATTTTAAACATTTGTATACTCATATTTTTGTATATTGAATTGATATCCCTTGATAATTACTCTTTTTATTTGTATTCTCTTCATTCATTTACTAATCATCTATATCTAATGATGGAGAAGAAAATTGATAATGAAGTTAGTACTCTTGCCGTCTAAGAGTATGATGATCTAAATGCCTCGAATATCATATATCATTTATCATTCATTCACTAATCATTTTGGTGTAATGCAAATGAATGTTAATTACATCGACTACCAAAAAATTGCAAAGGTAAATGAATATGAAGTCAGTACTTTAGCCATCTTATATATTTATCTTGTGTTTGATCATATTTCCTTCGTGAATCTGTAATTGTCATTTTTGTAGAAGCAAATGAAGCACGGTGTCAGTATACAAGTACCTTCAAAAGTCATGGTATTGTATCAATGAGTTTTATTTATTATTTTTCATAACTTTATTATTTTATTCGTATACTAATGTGTTTGTAAATGACTTAAGATGATAATATCACCATCTTAGTGTAGATTAATGTAAACTATGAAGAGGAAAAAAAAATTGATAAGAAAAAAAACCCTAGCAGCTCTGCAAGGCAATTGACGGCGATTTTCGAAGAAGGATTTTCAAAGGTTCTGATCACGGGATCCATCTGATCCATGATCTCTTCTGATCACGGTTACCACGATATCATTATCTCTGGTATCATCGATTGGTTCTCGTCAATCGCCATCACCGATGATCTCTGGGTTCTCTCTTGAGATCGCCACTGTTATCGTCGAGGACTCTCATAGATATCATTGTTACCGTTGTTATTACTTGGCCGGATTCGTAGAGGATTCATCGGTTCTTCACCGACGCTTCGTGATCGTTGGCGTGTCGTCTCATCGGATCAAGAAGCTTCGAGGGCATCAACGTCCCTTGATGCGATTCCAGTTACGATTCTAAGCTTCTGTGTTCTTGATCTAAACTCTGCTTCGATTCCGTCGGGTGATCTTTTTCACTTCGAACGGGCTTTGATTCATGGAATTTCCACGATCTAAGATAGCTACGACGGACTTTCCTCGACTCACGGACTCCGGCAGTTATCAGCGAACTGGATTGAGTTTGTTATCTCTGGTGGTTACCTCCGACAGTTATCCCCCGTCATCACCGGTCATACCCTTTAACATCCATCAGTTAACCACGGGAATATCAAGCCCCGTTAATCATCCTCACCATCACGTCTTGAAAAAATCAACTTAACTCACGTTTCATTATTAATTTGGTTAACCCATACTCTTCGGTTTTGCTTACTAAATTGGTTTAATTAAACCCTTGAACATTGGTGAGTCCCTCATATGGGGTCTTCATCACGCCTGCGGGGTGGTTACCTACCAGTGAATAAAGAGAAAGGAATCTATGAGGATGATGATGAACCCATTAAGCTCACGGATCATGATGATGCTTTTGTCATTAAAGAATTCATATTATCTTTAATTGGCAAGATCTTAAACCTGAAGAAAAAAAAGTGGAAAAACTTCTCCAAACAATGACTTCGCAATGGGGTCTACAAGATAAGATTACAGCAAATGATTTGGGAAATGGGAAGTTTCTTTTTAACTTCAGCTCTGAGGAGGATCTAAACTATGTTCTTCGGCAGGGTCCTTTCCACTTTAACTTCTGCATGTTCGTACTGGTTCATTAGGAACCGAGAGTTCCTGATGAATATCCTTGGATAATCCCATTTGGGTCCATATCACCCATATCACCTTGCTTGCTGGTTGTGCCTGCTGGAAAGAATGGCCTTTTGTGAATGGCCCTTTGTGGATGCCCCTTTGTGGATGTCTTGATGGTTGAGCTGGTCAGGGTCACATCACATTGCTACTAACTACTTTAGATAATTGTTTGAGACGTCTGATCCAGATAATATTGATGAGGCCCTCTCAGAGGTTTCCACAAAGATTACTGGGGCAGCCAATGAGGAACTTACTGCTCTGGTTACGGAATGAGAGGTAAAATTAGCTCTGTTCGCGATGCATCCCGAGAAAGCCCCTGGACCAGATGGAATGCCAGCACTGTTCTACCAGAAATTTTGGGATATCGTTAAGGAGGATCTAACCCTTATGGTTGACCAATTCCTTTTTGACGGAACAATGGCAAACAAGCTTAATGATACAAATATTTTCCTTATTCCCAAGGTGGATAAACCAAACGAAATGGCTAAGTTTCGGCCTATAAGACTTTGTAACGTCAGTTACAAGATAATCTCTAAGGTCTTATGCCATAGATTAAAAAAGGTCTTGCCAGGCTTAATCTCTGAAAACCAATCGGCTTTTGTTGCAGGAAGACAAATCTTTGATAATTTCATGATTGCACAAGAGATGTTTCATGCGCTAAGAACAAGACAGAGTGGACGTACTAAGAGGATGGCCATTAAGACAGACATGAGTAAGGCATATGATCGTATGGAATGGCCCTTTATCCAAGCTGTAATGCAAAAGATGGGATTTTCAAATGACTGGATTGGGTGGATTATGCGTTGCATAAGTTCGGTCCGATATAAAGTTCTTTTAAATGGACCCCAAGAGGGAACATTGTACCGGGAAGAGGACAACGTCAAGGAGATCCTTTGTCTCCTTTTATTTTTATCCTTTGCACGAAAGCGCTCGTTAGCCTTCTTAATCATGCTGAGAATCAAGGGAAGATAACTGAGATGCGAGTAACACTCGCATGTTCTTCGGTATCCCACCATCTCTTTGCTAATGATAGTCTTTTCTTCTGTAAGGCTGAGCCCCGTGAATGTGAGGAAGTAATGAATGAGATAAGGAAATTCGGGAAAGCATCTGGCCAGTGCATCAATTTTGAGAAATCTTATGTGCTCTTTGGTAAGAAGGTAAACGCACATACCAAGCAGCAAATTAAGGATACGCTGGGCATCCAAAATCACGGTGGGATGGGATCTTACTTGTGAATTCCCGAAGATATTAGTGGTTCCAAATGTAACTTTTTTGTGTTTCTCAGAGACAAGCTGATGCATAGAGTGAATGGCTGGACGGGTAGATGGCTATCAAAAGGCGGAAAATAAGTCTTGATAAAATATATTCTGCTGGCGCTTCCGACTTATGTGATGTCTACATTCCTATTACCAATAGATATTTGTGAAAGGCTTGCTAGTGCCATTGCACAGTTCTGGCGGAGTTCAAACCCACCCAAAAGAGGTATCCATTGGGCGAAATGGGAGAAACTTTGCAAACCACGAAGTGAAAGAGGATTAGGATTTCGATTGATTCATGATTTCAACTTGGCCTTACTAGCAAAGCAAATATGGAGGCTGGTCCAATTTCTGGAATCTATAGTGGCGAGGGTAATGAGAGGGAGATACTATCAGATGAGTTTGCCTTTACGAACCATTTCGGTTACTAGGCCATCTTATGTTTGGCTTAGTATCTCGGTGGCGGGAAGTTTGCTACTAATGGGTATTAGACATAAGATTCACTCTGGAAATAAAACTAAGGTGTGGGAGGATCCTTGGGTCCCGACAATACCAGCCAGGCCGGCCTTACTGTCTGCTCATGTGCTGCACCCGAACATGAGAGTTAGTGATCTGATAAATCATGAAACAAAGGAGTGGGATACGGATTTGCTGACAAACTATGTTGACTCGGAAGACATTCCCTTAATCAGAAGCCTAGCAATAAGTACGGTGAGACACAGAGACTCCTTATGCTAGAGCTACACCAAGACTGGGCAATATACGGTCAAATCAGGTTACTGGGTGGCCAGGAAAGTTCTGCGGACAAAAGAGGTGACTGAGATGTATGGACCTAGTATTACAGAACTTCAGGCCTTTGCTTGGAAGATCGATGCACCCCCAAAGATGTGCCATCTTATGTGGCAATTGATAACATGAGATGTGGCGGTCACAAAGAACTTAAATTACAGAAATTTGAGATGTGACGATTATTTTCCGAGATGTGGGGAACCGAAGGAATCAGTAACCCATGCTATATTTGAATGTCCCCCTTCCTTACAAGTTTGGGCCTTATCTTCGATACCATCAGGTCGAGATATTTGTCCATTATCTAGTATCTTTGCTAATATGGATTACCTCTTCTGGAGAAAGAATGAGATTGCTGCGCAGGAACATCATAGAGATCCTTTTCCATGGTTGATCTGGTATACATGGAAGGCCAGGAATGATAAACTCTTCAGGGGAATTGATCGAGACCTAATGGAGCTTGTACGCTATGCAGAAAGTGAATGTATTGTATGGTTTTCTGCCAATGAGGCGATTAACCAGAACCTACAAGTGCACACGGGCGAGACACCACTGACCTTATGTCTAGAAAATATTTGTATGGTGGATGGTTTTTGGACTGCAACAGATCAATATAGCGGATGCGGCTGGGTGTGGAAGGGCTGCAACGGGAATAATGAGCTCATGGGGATGCGTAATATAAGAAAGTGAGAAACGTCATTTCATTCGGAATTAGAGGCTCTTCGATGGGCAATGGAGTGCATGCTTCAGTACTCGTCCTGCCAACGTTTTGGAACTGACTGTAAGGACATTATCGCGATGGTATCGGCACCACTTAAGTGGCTGAGTTTTGCAACAGAACTGGAGGCCATACAGACCCTACTGATTTGCTTCCCAGGTTTTGACATCTGCCAGATCCCAAGGAAATTAAATGGAACTGCAAATGCACTTGCTAAGAATGCTCGTTCTTTTCATAGAAGTATTTGTTTCGTTGGTTGTTCTATCCCGGTCTGGCTTCCTAGACCACATCAAGCTTGAGTAATAGAATGATCTTTTATTGAAAAAAAAACTATGAAGAGGATCAAATAAAGACAAATCCATATTTTTAAAAAAAATTCTGAAGAATCGTATCACCTCATATCTAGCAACTTATCTAAAGATGGTGATATTCCAGGATTTGCCAGTTCTACATATATTGTATTGTTATTGAAAATTCATATGTGACAACTTATTATATTATTAATGTATTGTTCTATCTTTCTCTCATTTTTATTGATCATAATAAATGGTTTTCCAAAGATGGTTTGTAATCTATGTTTGTCTTAATATTATATGTGTATCATTATTTGCTATTCAAATAATGTTTTTACGATTAAAACAGTTTTTCATTTATGGTGGTGACAAAATTTGAAAAGAGATACTTAGTTCTATAGGAAACTGATAATATTTACTCACAAATACTCTCTCGCCATACAAAATGTGCATTTAAACAGTAAATTCTCTTTAAATTCATATGATTTATGTAACCACTACTAAAAAATTGGTGACCAGTTTTTAAGGTGTTATTTACTTTCTGGCCGATAAAAGTAGTCTCCTATTAAATTGAATATTTATTTGTTTAACCGCCTCTAATAAGGACTTGAATTAATTTTGTATTTTTTGAAAATGATTCTCACTTTAAAAATAGATATTCATTTTCTACATAATATGATACAATAAAAAAATATTGACAAAAGTAGTTTCCAATTTAAATTGATATTGTGTCTGTAAACGACACTTAAAAGGAAAAAACTTTTGATTGATATTCTTGACCCCGTTATATCCAATAAAAAGTATCCAATAAATATTTTAAATTTTTTTAATTATAATAAAGTCTTATAGGTATTTTGAATATCTTTTAAATGTACCTTCTAACAGAATTTTTATTAATTATTTTTTCCTTACCAAATTCTTATGGAAGCCTTCGATAATTGCCATATATATTAAAATTTATATATCTTCATAAATCATAGTAACCCTTAGATTTCTAGAGGTATACTATTCTTGCTCTATGTTATTGATTTTTTTTTTGAAATTTTCTCATTCATTTGCTTAGTCACATGTGTTTGTATCATATTTGTATGATGGTAATTTATGTTTTCTTATTGCTCATGTAGATGAATCTTAATAACCTCGACTGCCAAGCAAACACAAAGCAGTGGACAATGAATTGTGTAATATTTTAGAATCACTACTTCCGGAGAAATTTGACGAACACAATTTTCAGATTTGGCAACGAGAGATTGAACTATATCTATCGCATTTGAAGTTAGATAAGTATCTTTGTGAGGACAAACCATCTAATTCTGTTGGTAACACTGATGTCTTCAATTTAACAAATGAAAAGGCATGAATCCGTGGTGATGTTATGTGTGAAGGAGTGATATTAGGCCGACTAATCGACCACTTTAAGGCATTGCATTATCAGAAAAAACTTCTAAGGCGTTGTGGTTATCTTTGAAGAAGAATCACTAGGCATATGTCATGAGGTGTCAATATTTTGCAACTGCTAAATTTATACATTGACAAATGGTGGACTCTAAATCTATTGTTCAACAAATTGAGAAATTTTATTCAGTTTGCTACAATTTGAGTTCACAAAGTATTTCGCTTTGCAATATTTTTATTGTAAACTGTTTGATCGAGAACCTTCATGGGAGTTAGGTGAATTTCAAGACTCATTTGAAGCGAATTCGAGGTGGGTTAACGTCTTTAGGTCATATATCCAGCATGATAAAATTTGAAAATCAAAACAAGAACCTCATGAAAATCAATCGTGTTCCATTCCACATGAGAATTTATAAGCCAGCACCAAAACAATGTTCCAAAAACCGGGCTCCACTAATAAGAAGTCGAAAGGAATTTGTCACAAATGTGGAAAATATTACTATGTTTAATACGATCTAAACTTCTATGATGAACTGAAAGTTTGTTGCTATTTCTTTTTTGTTCCATTTAATCTTTTTTATCTAATAATAATTTCATTATTTTTTATTGCTTGTTATTGTTTCATATTTACCACATTATAAACACCAATGTTTGTTACTTGTAATTGTTTATTATTAAATTCTATTCAATTTATATGGAAAAGAGTAGGAAACCAAAATTGTATAAAGTATTAGACGTGACGATAACAAATGAATAACATCAATTAAACATAAAGTATTCTCCCAGACTCTAAATGTTTGTTGATCATTTACATAGTTTTGTATTTCAACAGAAAACTAAGATTTGTGTATAATTTATATATTAGACGGTTTGATTATATATATGGGTTGAGCATCAGATCTCTTTTCTGAAATTTAGTCTTTTGTATTTGTTCCAGTTTGTTGCTACTACTTTTTATTGTCAATAGATATTTTAAAATATTTTAATAGTTCCATTAGTTTTTGATTATTTTTAATGGTTTCATATTTTTAACATTAAAAATATTAAATAATATTACCGCGCATTCAATTTGTTTGGAAATGAGTAAAACTTTTTAATATTATGATAGTGACAAAACGGTAATGAGTCAATAACATCAATCATACCAAAAAGGTATTCTGACAAATTGAAAAAAAATTGACGCTTTAAATGGTTTTGCATTTCAACAGTAAACGAAGATATGTTGTATTATTTTAATATTTGATGGCTTGATTATATATATGGGGTTGCCAATAATCATATTTTTGTTCCCATACAACTTTCATAAACTCCTTGGTTTTATATTCTTTTGAGACATTTTATCATGCTCATATAGAAATATCATATCTCTTTTCTAAGCTTAATTTTTCTGTTAATCTACGTTTATAACATTCTATGAATGTTAATGTTTGGTATTTCAAAATCTTTATTTTAACATGAACATTACTTTCGTTAACTATACATGTATCCCCAAGGATTTGATTCTTACAAGTTCATTTTACAGTCGTTTTCTTGAATGTATATGCATTTGTAAAAATCAAACTCGGTGGAGTTACCAAAATATAGATTTTTGTAATATGGTTTTGTTTGGATTTCAACAGTAAACAAATATTTGGTGTATTTTTAAAAAAATTAGACGGCTTGATTATATATATAGGGTTCATAGTAGTCAAATTATGTCCCCAAAAAACTTTTATTTATTTTCTTTTCAAAACTTTAGTCTTCTGTTAATTTATGTTTATAACATTCTATGAATTTTAATCTTTGGTATTTTAAAATATTTACGATAACATAAAAATTACTTTGGTTAACTGATATACATTTATCCTGGCGGGTTTAAATTTGACAAGTTTATGTTACAGTCGTTTAATATAATGTATATGTATTTGCAAAAATCGAATTCTATTGTGTTGTCGCTAAATATATAGATGAAGAAGTTGACGGTTACATACTTTTTTATTATTCAATATATCATTTAACTGCTATCAAGAGAATTTAATTCATGGAAGGTTAATTATTGACACTAAGCTTTAAGTTAATTTTACTTCTGTTACATGTGTCATATATATATTGTGGTTTTCACAATAACAAGAAAATATATCAGTGGGAAGAGGTTGATAAATCATTCCTCAATTAAATTTAAGAATTCTCTAAGTTCATGTAATATTCTCAAATGATTTCATTTTTAACGTTTTAGACTAATTAAAGAATTATATTATTACATTTATGCAAAGATCTCTCAATTTTATTGGATGGTAATTATGTATCATAAAAATATAATATTATTATATTTTCCAAATATTCTGCTAGTATTTATTATTATTATTATTATTATTATTATTATTATTATTATTATTATTATTATTATTATTATTATTATTAATATTATTATTAATATTATTATTATTATTATAATATATTGAATTGTTAATGAGGTTTGTTATTATGACTTTCATTGTTTATCGATCTAAAGATAATAATAACTTTGATTAACTTAAATATATGTGTTTTAATTTTATGGTGGGTCTTCATATTTAGTGTTTTGAAGCCAATGTTTTACTATGATTTTGGTCCATGGTTGTATGACTACCTTCACAAAAATCAATGGAAAAAATCCTCCAAGAAATTGCCTTAAGCAAACATAAATTATAAATGTCGAAGACAATATACGAAATAAGCAAAACCAATTTGCATAAGGCTACAAGAAAAAAATTTGTATATTTCATCCCAGATAAGGAATAGAAGAATTTCTAATCAAACATGAAAAGATCGGAAAAATGTTCTTGTGGAAGGTTTTTGCGATAAATGAGTTTTATGAAATAATCTTCCGTAGAAAAAAAATCAGCATAGTTTCCACGGAAAACATTATAGTACAATCTATGAGATAATCTTCCGTAAATCAACTTTCCGAAAAAATTCACGGAAAAACATTCGTAAAACTAACGATATAGTTCCAAAAGTACACCAAGCTCCCAGGTCGTCACAAGGTGACCACGAAGCTCCCAGGTCACCAGCAGGCGACCAAGAAGTTCCCAGGCCGCCAACAGGAGACCACGAAGCTCCCAGGTCGCCAACAAACGACCTGAGAGCTCCCAGGTTGCCAGCAGGCGAACATAGAGCTCCCAGGTCACCAGCTGGCGACCAGAGAGAGGCGACCAAAGAGCTCCCAGGTTGCCAGCAGGCGACCACAAAGCTCTCAGGTCGCTAGCAAGCGACCACATAGCTCCTAAGTCGCCAAAAGGCGACCACGAAGCTCCCAGGTTGCCAGCAGGAGACCGAAGCTTCCAGGTCATAGCAGGTGACCACAAAGCTCCCAGGTCGCCAGCACGCGACCGCATAGCTCCCAGGTCCCCACAGGCCGCTACAGAGCTCTCATGTCGTCGACAGGCGATCATTGAGCTCCTAGGTCGCCATTAGGCAACCACGACGTTCCTCCTCCTCTCTGTTCACCACAAGGCGACCAAGAATCTCCGAGTTCACCATTAGGTGACACTATTGTGCTCTCTTTTGAGTCTCTATCAAAATGTCTTTCGTTTCGTCCCAATCGGAGTTTCCGTTGAGATTTTATGAAGAAAACAAGCAACACAAGTTTACTCGTAAAAGTTCAAGTCAGAACGTCCAGATGATATAGGTTAACGTAAATACCTTCATATCCTCGACTTAATGAATTTATTTGGTTCGATTTGTAAGACCGACGACAATGAAAATGGACAACAGACAAATCGACCATTTTTCCGAGAATAATAATAAAACGCATAAATCATAAATGGCCAAAAACACGATTAAGGCCCATTTACCATTTTAGATGAAATCGAGCCCAAGTTACTCTGACGGTTTATCGAATATTCTCGAAAGAAGATAATTCTCAAGTTTCAAAGGATAATCATGAAGATCAAGAAAAATGGAAAATTCCCGCAAAGAGATAAACTCGAATCAGAGGAAGAAAAGGAAAGACGCGACGGCCGACCTTGAAGGCATATATAAGAGGAGCCAAGGCGAGGAACCAAGGGACGATTTCTTAGACTCTATAACTCTTTGCACTTAAAAACCTTAGGCTTTATTCTCGATAAGTTTGGTTTCTATGACTGCCCTCGATTACTAGACGAACTCGCTCAGACAGTTTGATCTCTTGTTCCAATCTTTTAATTGAACTACGTTCGACTTGATCCTCGAAAGGATATGTAGGCAGCCTTTCATAAGTTCCATTCCGAAATCTTTTAAACCTTTTTCGTCTTTTTCGTCCATTGCTAAGCGAGTTGAGGCTCACATAGGTTGTTTCGACATGGGTGGTTATGCTAGCAAACTTAGTTAGGTTGTACTGTCTGTGTCATGCGATTTCCTTTGTAATCATGTTTCCAGACAAGCTTCATGTACAGTTTTGTCTCTTGAATTCTCACATGCAAATTCGAAATAAAGATCTACTTTTTCTAAACTTGCTTTATTGTCTTTACATATTTTCCGCGTTTTTTGGTTACTTGTCGTAAGCTCTCGCAAAGAATCCGGACCTCTGGGAAAGTTATGCTTTTCTTGACATTCCTTATTTTGTGGAAATCGATAGTGCGAGTTTCGTTTCCCAAATTTTGGCGCTAGAAGGAGGGGTAGTACAGATTACTCTAACTCATGGCCGCAAAACGCTAGATCAAAACCATGTCTGGAAATATGAAGGACAAACTCGCCGCACTGACTACTCCTATGGCCAACGCTAACCCAAACTAGTCGCGACTTTTTGCCACAGGATGAGCACCAAACGAGCTCGCGATTTTTCTATCTAAAAAGAAAGGGCAACGAGAAAATCTATCAAAACCCGTAGAATTTGAATTGGAGAAATCTCAGCGCGTAAAGGTTCGACCAAAAGAACTTTTTTGAAAAAAAATCAGAAAATAAAACTTGCTTGCCTCGAAGTCGTGGAGAAAATGTAGATTACTAGCAGAAATTGAAGATTGGTAAATTGAGTTGCCATTTCACCACTGTTGTATTTCTTTCGAACAATTTTTGAAGAAAAGAAGTTGATCTCTATTGAATCACTTGAAACTTAAAACGACTGATGAAGACTAAACTAAGCAAAACGGGAGATCGTATCCGTCACTGCTAAAACGTTTTCTGAGACCTAAGATTTCGTAAAATTTAATCTTTGATTCTATAGTAAATATTCAGTGAATTCTCGATGATTGTCACCTAAGTTCCTTCGGAAAACTACTCAAAACTAAGGTATGTCTTTAGGGAACTTAATATCTAGGTGGATAGTCTAGCGAACTAAGTCTTATGCGATTTTCCCTATCTCGATCTATTGTTCCGTAACTGTTCAGGCATATATTGCAAACCGATCTAAATTCTCGCAAAACCGAGAAATTATCGCCACGCATATTCAGCTCGCTTCCTAAAGAAAGAAAGAACTAAAGACACGAACCAAGTCATTTCTATCGATCTTCTTAAAACCGACATATCCCAAGTCGTCAACCCAAAAACCACCAAATCACAACCCCAACGTCGTCTTTAAATCGACCCAGATTGTTGATTATCTCAATTTTGTTAAGATAAAACGTACACAATCCTTCAAAATATCGATTCAGCCATTTTTTCATTAAAAAGAGGGAGTAGGTACGTATACATACTCGTATACTCTCATACTTCAAAAACTTTTGCCTCGGCATCAAAAGTATTTGGCACAGAGAAAAATCGAGAATAAAATTAGCAGTGAGCACAACAAAGGGAATGCTTTATCCCCGCTCGTTGACTAGATCTACCGCTGGTTGACCAATTCGTTCCGCCCGAGAGACGAATATGTCATGAGAATCCTCTCAAAGCCCTACAAAAACGTTCCACAAATAGATCACAACGAAATAGACTTCGGTAAAACTCCATGAGTAACTCCGAGCAACTTTCACCAAAGATCGAAATCAAAGCAAAAATGTTTCTCGTAGATCTGCGGAAACATCGCTACTTTGACATGTCCATACATAGCACCGATTTACTACCTTCACAACAACAGTCACCCATTAATTTTGTAAAACTAAAACATTTTAGACAAAATATTCTACGGGAAAACAAGTTTGGTATCATACAAAATGACTTCACAATAGAAAACGCGAAGGAGGAAAACCTAATCCTCGCAAACATCACGAGTAATCTGCAAGAAACACCTTCCATTAATTTCTATAAGAAGCCCTTCTTGTAAAACTTACGCGAAAAATCTTTGGCACAATCAAATCAAGTCAAACAAAGAAACTTTCGAAAGTAAAAATAAAAAGTATTACGAAAAAGTGTTTTTCGTGTAACAAAAACAAAGCTGTATGATACGAGATTGGACGACCAGTCCAAACTTTATCTCATCACACTACTATCTAACAGATCTAATTCCTTAGCCCTGCAACTCACTGGCTTCTGCCTTATATTCCTCTCGGTCACATCCGAGCATGCAATATTCCCGCAACTGACTCCGCACGGGTTCTGTATCGGACCTCTTAGGATTCATCTTCCGCAGACAAAGACGAAACATTTTCCATACAGCTAAAGGAAACATTATACGAAACATTCATCGTATAACTGAAACCTAAAGCGGAAAATCATTTTCTACAACCATCAGCCATCTTAACACGGAAAACTCCCACATGGCCTTCAGCAAGTTACGCCTTCTAGTAATAGTCCAAACCAAAATTCGGCATCCCCTTTAGGACAATTCTAAACTAACATGACCTTAATGTTAAAACGAAAGTGCCATGGTCTAATCCTTGACCAGCAACGACCTCAGTTATGCGGCTGAACACATCCTTCGTGCCAAGACAAAGCATTCGAGCAACCACCACTCCATCTGATCACTTAAACGGCTAAACAACAATCCGCAATTTGTCTAAAAATGCCAATTGAAAATTACGCAAATAATTATCATATAACCCAGGATCGGAAATCATACGATAAAGTCTTCACAACGAGACTCAGTCCTAATAACCAAACGGTTAACGGAAAGCTTGAACTTGTCGAAAAATAGATCGAGTTTTATATACTTCACAATTCACTTTAAGCCAGCAATATTTTACCCATAAAAATGCGGCATGTAAGGAAAAACTCGTAACAAAGCACCTAGAAACGTACGAAACATCCTTACAAATACACGAAATAAATCACGGAGGGCCGACTCTTCACAAAGCACAGTGAAGGAAAACGCTTCTTCCCAGGGAAAAATCTACGCGACCCTTTGGTCCTAATTCTTCTATCGCATATCAAACTACTTAACATCCAAACATGAACAACAATTTTGGCTGCGAACATTCGCTGACAAACCAAAATTTTTCTCCAACGCAGGGTTAAGACTAAACCCTTGCAACACCGTGAAACATCTTCAAGCCCACAAACATTTCAAGCACAAAACGCGGCATACGAAAGAAAAAACAATCTTCAGCATCGTGAGATGTCGCATACGGCAGAAGAATTCTTTTTTCGACAAAATTACCTTCCTCGATAAAAACAGTAAGAAAAGAGAGAAATAATGTAGAACAAGTGAAGAACACTCAAGAACAATGAGAGAAAGAGGGAGTTTGATCCATAAAAGTAAAGAGAGAGAATAGAGAATGTTGTTGTTGTGTGAGAGAGAGAGTAAAGAGAGAGAATAGAGAATGTTGTTGTTGTGTGAGAGAGAGAGTAAAGAGAGTAAATGAAGGATTTCTCCTTAGATTCAATTGTGATCTTACAAGAGATTTAAATACACACAAGAAAAAAGATTAAACAAACAAGAAACTAAGTGGATTTATGTGACAAATTTAGGCTCCACTCATTCAAATTTCAGCTTCTCCAACGGTCGAATGGATAAGATCCCGTGGTTGTGTTTTCACCCTCATTCAAATTTCAGCTTTTCCAATGGTCGAATGGATAAGATCCCGTGGATGGATACTCACTGGGTAAATTCCGTGGATGAGTTTCCGTGGATGGATTTCAGTGAGTGAATTATGTGGATTGGGTTCTATGGATGGTAGCTTCATCCAATAACTCAGCCACTACTCCCTTCTACATTCAACAACTCAACCACTACTTCTTTCTATATTCTAACACTCTCCCTCAAGCTTGACCATAGGAGATCCTTGGAAAAGCTTGGAACCTTGAAGAAACTCCCTCATTAAAAACTTTAGCAAGAAACCCCATTTTGGGACAAAACCAGCTAAGCAAAAGAGTAGATATCAACAAGGCATGGGGATTGGTCAGAGAGCCTAAGGAGCTTGAGATAGATTTTGTGGAATCCTTAGACTATAAATCATGGCCTAACTTTTGCTACAAGAGTGAATTCCACCACTTGCACACATCAACTTCTTGGATCTCTTCTTTAGGCCGGTTGAATGTCACCCCCTTTCTTCTGACAACTTGCCATTTTCAAAGGAGTTTAGAGACGTCCAACTTCTGTTAAAGAGACCTCCAAGTACCTACAACACAATGCCTAAGCACTTGCATCAATTCTCAAGGCATAAACCAATCAAACTTCAACTCAAAGATTGAACTGGTTGCTTCCCTTGCATAGAATAAGACAGGTGAGGAGTGTCTTTTGGACACTAGAATCCTCAATATGATCTGAGCTGAGGCAATGGACGACTTGGACCTTCAAAATAGCTCACCATTACCCTTCCTCAAGCTTGATCCGAAGAAAATGAGTGAAGGACCAAGCTTGGAAGTGAGCAACACTGAGTCTTGAAACCAAGAGCGCATCACCCCTACAGTTGCGCTTAAACCAACTGGTTCCTCCATTGTTCTCTTCTCCACTTCCCCTTGTGAGTCTTTTGAACCAGGAGCTCAACAACCAAATGGTCTACGCTTAATTCATGAGGAGATCCAGCCTGGTGGATGGCTGATCAAACACTGGTCTACCTCTTCATCAATACTCCTTCCTGAAATATCTTCAAAGCTCAGCCATATTCTATCTCAGCCACGACTTACTACCATCTGGATTCCTCACCAACAATCTCTCCATGTTCAGGAATATACATCATGTGTAGGCTCTGGATCAAACAGGAATATACATCATGTGTAGGCTCTGAACAACATCGGCAAAGCCTTCTTCTTTGTCTTGGTTTGATGATGGACAGAGATCACCTCTTGTATACTTGGAACACCACTTCAGCAAGAATTAGACCACACATTAGGATCAGAGATTGATAACTCACCAAATCTGATCCGTAATGATTAACAAGATGCAGTGGACTGAATCTAAACAACTAATTCAGTTAAAATACATGCAAACTAACATCACTAAATGCTCATGTATGATAACTCATCAAGAACAATGCATTGAGGCTATTTTTTTAATGATTATTTGACAAAATTAGAGACTAGACAACTCATCTAATCATCTGAAACCACACATGGATGCAACACAAGACCACAAAAATCTTCTAGACCTTTAGCAATGCAACAAGACAAAAACTGAGACTAAGCAACTCACTTAGACCAAACACAATACAATCAATGATTCTATGCAGAAACTAGACATAACTATGCTAGCAAACTTCAAGACTCCTAGAACTATACAAACACAACACTGCCAGAACCATTATCCCAAACTCATATCAAGAAGGAGAGGTTTAACTTACAACCAAGGAACTTGAGCTGGTTCCTTGAACCTCCAATACACATGGGTCATGACAGTTTATTGGATATGAGATGTTGAGTTGAGCTCCAACTCTCCTTCTCTTTAAGTACATGACCTCCTTCTTGTATCCCTCACACCAAAGACTCCTCGTTTATTCATGCTTGAGAGGCGCCACCTTCTGGGAAGCTATCTTCTTGGATAGAGAAAGAGAAGCACTTGTACAAGGCAGTTTTGGAGCTTTGCTAGGCAAACTACTCCATAAATTTTTGCTCAAGTGGTTTCTTCACCATATTTGACAGGAGAAAAGAGATTGGACAACTTTTAAGAACTATGCACCACTGGATAAAAGATTTTGCTCAAAAATCTTCAAAGAAAATGAGTGGTACACTGAACTGGCTGAGCTTGCTGAAGGGTTCTTGAGGTTCAGAGACTGGTATACACCTTGTCTTGAGAGCTGGTCGTGGGTTCTTCCTCCTTGGGAAACTTTGGACCGCTGGACAAAATGATGTACCAAACTAGGATGAACATGAACTAAGAGAACCTTGTATTTGCGGAAGTAAAAGAGATTCTCAGGAGCTTAAAGCTCTAATAACATGTAAGAAAAGAGAGAAATAATGTAGAACAAGTGAAGACCACTCAAGAACAATGAGAGAAAGAGAGAGTTTGATCCATAAAATTAAAGAGAGAGAATAGAGAATGTTGTTGTTGTGAGAGAGAGAGAGAGAGAGTAATGATAGTAAATGAAGGATTTCTCTTTAGATTCATTTGTGATCTTACAAGGGATTTAAATACACACAAGAGAATGGATTTCTCCACTCATTCAAATTTCAGCTTCTCCAATGGTCAAATGGATAAGATCCCGTGGATAGATAGATTTTCACTGTGTGAATTCCGTGGATGAATTTCTGTGGATGGATTTCAGTGAGTGAATTCCGTGGATTGGCTTCTAGGGGTGGTAGCTTCATCCAATAACTCAACCACTACTCCCTTCTACATTCCAACAACTCATCCACTGCTTCTTTCTATATTCTAACACTCCCCCCAAGCTTGACCATAGGAGATCTTTGGGATAGCTTGGAATCTTGAAGAACTCCCTCATTAAAAACCTTAGCAAGAAAACCCATTTTGGGACAAAACCAGCTAAGGAAAAGAGTAGAGATCAACAAAGCCTGGGAATTGGTCAGTCGCTAGTAGGCGACCATGACGCTCCTCCTCCTCTTCATTCACCACAAGTAGACCACGTTCTCCTTCGAGTCTCGATCGAAATATCTTTCGTTTTGTGCCAATCAGAGTTTTCGTTGAGATTTTACGAAGAAAAAAGCAACATAAGTTTTCTCGTAAAATTTCAAGTCAGATAGTCAAGATGATATAGGTTAACGTAAACACCATCATATCCTTGACTTAATGAATAGATTTGGTTTAGTTCGTAAGACCAAAGACAATGAAAATGAACATCAGACAAAATCGACAGTATCTCCGAGAATAATCATAAAACGCCTAAATCGTAAATGCCTAAAACACGACTAAAGCCCACTTATGATTTTAAGACGAAATCGAGCCCAAATTACTATTATGGTTTATCGAATATTCTCGAAAGAAGATAAATGTCAAGTTTCAAAGAATATTCATGAAGATCGAGAAAGATGAAATATTTCTACGAAGTGATAACTCGAATCAGGGGCATGAAAGAAAAGACAGCCGACCTTGAAGGCATATATAAGGGGAGCCAAAGCGAGGAACCAAGGTAACGATTTCTTAGACTCTATAACTCTTTACACTTAGAAACCTTAGGCTTTATTTTCGACAAGTTTGGTTTCTATGACTGTCCCTCGATTACTAGACGAACTCGCTCAAGAAGTTCGATCTCTTGTTCCAATCTTTTAATTTAACTACGTTCGGCTTGATCTTCGAAAGGGGTACGTAGGCAGCCTCTCATAAGGTCCAGTCCGAAACCTTTTAAAATTTTTTCGTATTTTTCGTCCATTGCTAAGCGAGTTGCGGCTCATATAAGGTTTTTTGACATGGGTGGTTATGCTAGCGAATTTAGTTTGTACTGTTTGTGTCATGCGATTTTCTTTAAAATCATGTTTCGAGACAAGCTTGATGTACGATTTGTCTCTGGAACGCTAATACGCTAATTCGAAAGAAAGATCTACTTTTTCTAAACTTGCTTTATTGTCTTTACATATTTTCTGTGTTTATTTGGTTACTTGTTGTTGGCTATCGCAGAGAATTCGGACTTCTAGAAAAGTTAAGTTTTTCTTAATTTTCTTTATTTTGTGAAAATCGACAGCGCGAATTTTGATTCCCACATTTTTTATGAAAATTGAAACGATTTTAGTCTTGATTTGAAAATTTTGATGAAGTTGAGTATGCTATTCCTCATAATTTCATATCAACAGTGCTCTTCATATTGTAACCGTAGTGTCTATTAGATCTCTTATCCGCGCTACGCGCGAATTGTGTACTATACAATTTTCATTTTAACTTTTTTTTAATTTTAAAATTATATTGTACTAAATAGTTGAATAACATTTAAAAAGTAAAACAGATCATGATAACTTGGGGTTTTATGTTGTGATTTTTGAACATTGTTATATTAATTGATTTTGTTGTTCACAGTTTACATATTTGCATACATGACAAAAATGAATAATTTTAATTTTAATTATTAAAAATTGATTATATATGTTTAAGTGTAACTGAAATGAAAAGAAGCAAAATCACTAAAATGTTACATAATATTTTTTAAAAGTATCTGTTTTCAAAATATATTTAAATTAATGTGTAAATTTTGTATTTTTTATGTTTTGGCCATTATTTTCCTATTTAGTAGGATTTTATTAATTAAAACCAAATATAATTCCTTAGAAATCTTTACTGTATGAAAAACTGTTATATTTAAAGTTAGCCAGCTTATACACACACATATATATATAATATTTCACTAAAGAGTCTAACATCTAAAGAGTATATTTCCCCACTTAGAATATTAGTAAAAGAATTTGTAGCATCTAATTTTTTATGCCATGAAATCTTTAAACTTTTTTGTTCTATTTTTATTTCAAAGTTATAATACCTTAGTTAAAAAAATACCGAAAAATAAAAATATAGTTTTTTCATTAAAAATTTCGTTAGTTTTTATTTTTAAATATAATTTATAATTTTTAGAGGTTAAAACCTTTTAGCAATATTTTTATTACTCTAATGGTTTAGCACAATTTTCTTTTAATCTCAAGTTGTGTTTATTCAGCAAGTTGGAAAATGGATAAAGTTATCTTCTAAAATTATTGATTGCTATTCTTTTAGGCCATCAACCTAATTCACCCCACAAAAATTGGATTATTTTTCTTTGATGTTTTTCATCAAGCTTGATTCTCACACATTTTAACCAAATTTTTAATTATTTTTATCCTAATTAATGTGCACAATGCATCTTAATCTAAAATCTTAGTCTGTGTAGAAGAAACCATTGAATTAATCTTACATAATGCTTCTCCTCCTTGAAGAGTATGTCCAACTCATTGTTATTTTTTATCTCTGTATGTTATAACCGAGAAAAATCTACTCCAACATATCTCTATTTCTTTCTTAAAGTGAGATTGCTATTTTCTGTGTTTAGAAAAAATAGCATTTTTCTATATTAGATCTATATTAGAGTTATACTTTTTGATTTTTAAAATAGTAATTTAACTTTCAATCTTTTATTATTCTAACTAAAATAGTGTATTTTGATATATATGTTGTTAGAATTCCTCTATTTTAGATAAAATAAAATAAATGATACATTAGAGATAGTTTAGCATGAATTCGTTTGCAGAAGCTTTAAAACCAACTAGACTTTGACCCGAGCTTAAAAAGCGCGGGTTTTGATATTGACTTTTTACAAACTTAATATAGAACTAT
>CAJHQP010007082.1:0-34261 GCA_905132765.1 Moricandia arvensis | reverse complement strand
GTGCTACATAATCACTTTCTAATCACCACTACCCATGAATCAAATGAGTCTACTCAGCAATCTTCATATTAATCTCTAAACTCATGCTATTTAGACTACTCAATGTTAAGAAATGAACCAACCATTAATACTCAAGAAAGACGATACACTACTAACTATCCAAGCTTCCTCCAAAATACTCATAGTGTTTAGCAGAGACAAACAAACACTTCTCAAGATTATGTCTACACGTGTACTTATATAGATAGCTTAAACATGAGGTAACATGGTAAAGTTTGGTCTCACGGTGTCGATCCGCTGGACAGGCTCCGTCTGCGGACCCAGAGTCGCGGTCCATACTTTTACACGTTGACTCACTGCTTAATTCTACGACTGCTTTGCCTTTCACCACGGCATTAGTCGCGCCGATCATTCCAGCACAAACTCCAGCTCTCTGGTTTGATCTCGGCGAATGTTGTCCTGCAGTTCTTGCTCCGCCTTCCAGCCTTGCTCACCTGACGTACTACCATTAACTCCGCGGACGGGACCTTGTCCGCAAGACCAGACCACTTTCACAAGGCTCATTTACTCAAATGCTCAATCTTCATTCTTTTAATCCAATATGGCTCCAACACCTCTAAAACTACAAAACAATATACTCCAACACCTAATAAGGAAAAATGGCATGGAAATGCAACCTATTGATATCTAAATCGTAATATAATGATCATATATACACTAAATGATAGTTAAATTATGCAATTTGTAAGATATTAAGTAAGATTCATTAAGACCTACCAAAACTTCACAATCTTGGAATGTTCAGCTTCAATGATATTTAGCATCATTACGCGACATACAAGGTGTTGGACCCAGATTACACTAAATCTCCCGTCCAAAGTTCAATGATGTAAGCTAATCAATCAAGTCTGGCCCAACTAGGCCCATTTGACCATCGAGACAATGTTAAAAAATTGGTCAATCACGAAGTGAGATCAAGTCACAGTCAGATCTTTTAACTGTGATCACCTCAAACGAAGATGGTTACGAATCTCCTACGATCTCGGGTTTTTACGTAAGGATAGCTTTAAGGCAATAAATGTGGAGCACATATAACAACCTAGGTTGAGCTTCACGTTTTCTAACGCTTATCATTTATATACTAAAGCAAAAGTCATCTAACCAATCAAATTTGACACATATATATTACAAAATTATATTAAAAAAATGAAACAAATAAAATTAAATAAGACATACGATAAACATGTTGTTAAAGCTTAACTACCAATTACGGATGAATATGCATTATTTTAAATAATTACTAAATAAAAAAAAATTCCAACAATTCTTCTTTCCACACACATCCACTCCACTATCACCAGAAATCTCTCGAAAATCATCTTTATTCATCATTTATATTTGTGAAATAAATTTCCTCTCCTACCTTATAAGCATAATGTGCAAAATAGAAAAAGAATTTTCTCTTCTACTCAAATCCACAAATCAAATATTAGGATACAAAGTTTCTATCTAAGGTAAATTGACATTGGTAACTAACATCACATTCTCTTAACTTCTCTTGATCTCAATCTTTTTACTACTTCCACTACAACCTCTGTACGTGAACATGCTCGCTCACAAGCAAGGTTTCTCTTCGAAAACTCAGGGTTATATGTTCATTTGACTAAATCTAATGATCTAAGACAGAAGAGGTGAAATATAATATATCAAGATACGCACTTGCATCCAACAACAAAGAACTAAAGAGGCAAGAGTACACAAAGTCAAGCTCGGCTTAAACCAGAATAAAGCATTATTACCCTACACACGGGATACACGAGCCTTCTCTCTCTCACGTTTAGTCTCAAATATCTCTATTTGTTTTTGTAACCGTTACATGAAATCCAATCCCTAGGTTAACAAGTAATGATATGATGGCAGCTTTTAAAATTTGTGGGAAGGACAAAAAAAACATTCTACAGGAGGAAGAAGGGTCAACAACTTTAATGAAGCAATTGGGTATTTGCAAATCTGTTTGTTCATAACAGAGCATATTGGTCTCAAAAATATGTAAGTCTATCAATAGAAATTGTACAATTGTGATTATTTTCACTGTTTGATTTCAGTAGATCAAATCTAAGGACACTTAATTTTGAAGAACATTCAATAAGAAATAGCAAATAAAACTGAACCTCTTAAGTATACTTAAACTATATTTTGTGTGTTCTTATATATATATATATATATATATTAAATTTTGTTTTACGAAAAACTGCTTTTAGACATGCATCTCTTTTCTCGATTAAAATCATAATAATTGTTTAACATTTTCAAGTATTTTGATTTAAAGGAGACACTTTTAATTTTAGCTATAAAAAATGTGACTAAAACAATGTCTAATTTAATATTAAAAGGAATGAAAAATTGCTAGGAATAACATAAGTTAAGTATCACTTTGCAAAAATAACTTGAATCAAAATATATAACATTTGGGTTTACACTTTAGTGGTTTAGTGTTGAAGGGGTGAAGTTGAGTTCTAAAATGATTTATAATATTTTAAAAAAATAATTTATTCTATTTTCATTATAATTTAAAGGTATTTTTGAAAATTATCATTCATTACATGTAAATTTGCAAAGTGGTATTAAATTTGTGATAGAATTATAATATTCCCAAAACGAATATTGATGAATTTTAAGAAAAATCATAACTAAAATACAAGTTAATGTTGATTCGTGCATAGCATAGCACGGGGTGATATACTAGTAAAGTCTTTATCCAAGTTAAGCTAAGCAAAAAGACACACGACTAAAAACCAGAAAAAGGTTAAATACAAAGAGAAACATTAATTCTCCACAACTGGGAAGGACGCTCCGAATTCATCTTGCTCAACGTCATTAAACAAGGTTCTTCCTACGTCCATCAGCTCAGCGAGAGGTAACAAAAACCCCTTTAATCTTCATTATTATTTTACAAGCTCACGGCACGACTTGGCCATGAGCCTGAGAAGAAGGCCATCGTCTTGTCTCTCTTATCATGCCTTGTAAGGTTAAACTCCTTATGAACCTCTACTCGTTAACTAGTTCTTATTCTGCTTATGGTTGTTTAAGAAGAGATTAAACTAAAGCAATAAGACACACTCAACTTTAACGAGTGCCCGGCCTCAAACCGGTATGTCTCGTGGAGACTGTCTTCCCAAACTTCACTATGAATAAGAGAGTACAGAGAGATCAGCACAACGTGATCAGCTTGTGTATATGCAAGCTTGTATCTAAGACAACGTGAAAACCTTACAGCACAAGAAAGTCTATTGTGTTTATATAGCTAGCAACAATAAACTCTAACCTTCTTGGCTTTTGGGCTTTCGCTAGGTGCACCAGGAGATAGCCCATCAGATGGCAGTGTGCACTTCAACTTTTGGGATTGGCCTACAAACCACATCATGCTGCCATGGGTCTTTGTACATGATGAGATGCGATGATTTATCTCGCACGCTGATATGTGATCCAAGTGATCATAATGAGTTAACCGCTTGAACGCTCCTTGAGCTCACCCTTTATAATCTCTGACACCTCAATTTCAGCCTTGAGTTTTTGGATAATCAAACTACGTTAGGCTTCATTCTTCAACAGGGTACGTAGCACTCATTCAATGAGTGGAAGTCGCCAATCCGAGATAGTTTGATGTACTTGATCTACGGTTAAAATCAGTTCATCAATTTGATGCTATTAGCGATCTACTCCAAAAAGTCTTAGCCCTCGCTTCTATCTACTCTTATACAAATCTATGTGTGGTTTTTGCGCGCACAAATTTGGTGCCTTCTATGGGGGGAGGCGATAAAGATTTCTCTTACATCAAGAGGCAGATCAAAGAGCACGTTAGAACGGAAATGAAATTCATTTTTTTCGGATCTTGAAATGCGAGTCTAATTGCTTATCCAATAGATTCTCGCGTAGTCACCACGGATATTTAAGAATCCACTTAACGGCATCTCAATTAACTATACTTGGTCCTTCCATAATGGACTTACGCAAGCCTACTGCAAGGCAGGTCTGGTCGTGATACTACATTCCGTACATCAGGTTGCTGCTAACGGCACTTGCATACGGCACTGAGTCCATGTAGTTACCTTCAGCATCAGCTTCATCATCACTCAAACTTTTCATCTTGAATTGACTGCTTACTAGAGTAGCCACTGATCTTGCCTCTTCCCATTCGAAAGGTCTTTAGTACTTCTTTAAGTAACCTCACTGGATAGGTCTTTAGGGTTCCTTCTTTTCTATTTCTGATAATGAGTCCAATTTCGAGATTCTGGTAGCTGCACGAGGTGCTTTCATCTCGAATTCCATTTCAAAGACTCGATTTCAACTTTCTTAATGGCTTTCATATCCTTAGATGACAACTAACATGTCGTCACAATATAGTAACATAGTACACAAGTGTTGTTTATGTTCTGTCCTTTGAAGTAGACACATGGATCGTAGACGCTTCTCTGAAACTTTTGTTCCTTCAATAATAGGCATCAAAATGTTTGATTCATTGGCTTAGGAGATACTTGTACTCCATAACAAGGATCTCTTTAGCTTCCATACTGTAGTCCTTTCTGCGATGAAACGCTTCTGGTAATGGATCATATATATATCTCCTCTGAAGCGTTCCATTTAAAAAGGCTGGTCTTAACGTCGAGTTGCTCCCAGCTGGGCAGATCGAAGTTAAGCAGTATAGACACATTAGGGCGAATGGAGACATAGTTTCACAAGCAGGGGCTAAAAACTGTTCGCTGTATCCACACCTTCTCTACGCTGTGTGTAAAACGCGCTTTGCTACCAGTCTGCCTTTAAGATCTAGCTTTTCCAACTCCTGGTGATGCACTGGCTTCCTGGCTAAAAATCGCATCTGCAAACTATGATCTTCTTGACCTTCTGGTTTATTCGACAACCTGCAAGTATCATTTTCTTCAAAGATTCCAACTGATCTTCAGTTGACAGTTTCCACACTTTCCAATCTCTACTCTTAGTGGCTTCCCAATACGAGCTTGGTTCATCTTGATCAATATCCTCAGCGCTTGCAAGAGCAATAGCTACGAAGTCACTATTTTCATAGCGTGAAGGTGGTCAAGTTTCCCTTCTCTGTCTGTCTCTTGCTAGAATGATCATTCCCAAGTCTTGAGCTCCTGATCCTCCTTGCTCAGCACCTCTTCCAGAGACATTTTCAGATTCAGAGCTGTCTGTCTCTGAGATGTCTTGATCAGAAGTTTCTCCACCTTCAAACTGATCTCATATCTTTGTTAGTGTTAGTGTTGCTTGGTCCCTTAATTAAATCAGTGTTGAAAGAGACTTGTTTCTTCTTCTTTTCCTCTTTCTCCTGAGATTCCTCAACACTAGAGAGTTCCTTAAACACTCTTTCTTCATCGAACACAACGTTTCTATTGATTGTGGCATCTTCCTTCCTCAGGAATCCAGACACGATACCCTTAGTTTCTGGAGGGTATCCAACGAAAATGCCCTTAACAGCTCTTGGGCCAGTTTTCTCGTTTGTCACATGTACATAAGCAATGCTTCCACACCTCCTTATGTGATCAAATCTTATCTTAGAAGCCAGTCCAGACTTCCTCAGGAATTTTAAACTCAATGGATGGTTTGGAGAACGGTTGATCAAGTATACAAAGTGGATGCGGTATGATCCCAAAATTTCTTCTCCAAACCTGTTTCAGATAGCATGCATCGAACCTTATCCATGATTGTTCTGTTCATTCTCTCTGATACCTGCATTTTTGTTGGGGTGTGGTAGCACAAGTCTTATGCCTCTTAATCCCTGACTTCTTGCAAAACGATTATTGCAGAATTCTAACCCATTGTCAGTCCCTCAAGCATTTAATTTTCTTCCCTGTCTAGTTTTCTACTAACAATTTCCATTCAGCAAACTTGTCGAAAGCTTCATCTTGCTTCTTAGAAAAACGTATCCACACTTCTTTGAAAAATCATCAAAAAAAGTGATGAAGTACCTGCAGCCTACTTCAGTGGGTTCATTGGAGACTGAACCCCACAAGTCACTGTGAATATATTCCAGAGCCTTCAGTACTCTTGTGTTTAGCCTTAGGAAAGCTTTGCTTATGAGATTTTCCTAACACACAAGTCTCCCAAAAATCTAGTGAATGAACTCCTTTTCACTTAGATAGCCCTTCGTAACTAAGATGTTCATGCACTTTAAACTCATGTGTTCGAGCCTTGAATGCCATTTGTTAGTTAAATTTACTGAGGTCCTTGCTACGGCAGCTTCACCTTTTATAAGCTTGACCTTGAAGATAATACAAACCATCCTTGTACTTGCCTGAGATTACTTTGTCCTTTCTTTATAGAACTGCACCGTAAAGTCTTTTCCTTCATAGTAGCACCCATTCTTCTCAAGCTGTCCATATGAGATCAGATTCTTAGCCATTGATGGTATGTACCCTGACATTGGTGAGGATTACAACCGACTCATCAGGATTCAGTATCTTTAATTTTCCAATGCCTTTAACTTCACTGTGAGTGTTGTTTCCCATCAACACCTTACCTCCCTCAACTTCCTGCAAATCAAATAGTGAATTCTCTATCGGGGGTGATGTGGAACGTACACCCTGAATCCAGCACCCATTCGTTCCTTGTTGACACTGTGCTAGCAGTTAGAATCATTGGATTTTGTGACGTGGTAGTCACGTTTGCAGAACCAGGAGATTTGTGATATCTCCTATCAAGGCAGTCTCTCTTCCAATGGTCCTTTTTACCACACACAAAACAACCTTTGATGTTCTTGGTGTTTCTTGGTTTGGATTGCGACCTGCTGCTTCCTTTAGATTTTGCCTCTAGCATAAGAACCTCCTTTCTTATCTGGTCTTCCTCGTGACTCGACATAGAGACCCTCAGCATCTGACTTAGCTCTAGATAGTAACCCCTTTTCCTTGAGTTCATTTCCTTAGAGTATGCTGATGTAACAACATCATTGATCGTTAATGTGTCTCTTCCACTTCCATATTTCAGGGTATGAAACCAGCTGCTCATACTTGGGAGGAAGACTAGATAAGATTTGGATTGCTTGATCCTCTTCAGGTATGTTGATGTTAAGGCTCTCGAGATCATCCACCAGTTTTAGAAAGTCGTTTAAATTTTATTCAATACTCTTGTCTTCCACCATTCTGAAGCTTGCAAATCTTTGCTTCAGGTAGATCCGGTTTGGTAGAGTTTTGGTCTGGTGATCTCCTTCCAGTGCTTTCCACACAGCCAGCGCCGTGGGTTGCTTTCTGATCTTCCTCAGTATGGTGTCGTTCACACTCATACATATCAGATTCTTACACTCCAGTCTTTTTCTTCATGAATGGCTCAGGTTTCACATCAACACCTTTACCATCTGTGTCTGTTTCACTTGCTCCAGGTTTAGACTTAATCAAGCACTTGTCTAGACTTAGGATCTCAAGGTGACACAACATCTTATATTTCCATAAACCCAAAATCACACTTGCATCAAATTTTTCCACGTCGAACTTGCCCTTGATTGGTTCCATGACTTTGCGATTCTGATTAAATTTAAATTCTCCTTCTCAGGTACCGAAGACAACTTTCAGAAGGTTAGATACAGCCAATGATGCCTTAGATAAGTTTCAACTGACATTCTCTAGTTCTGACCTGCTTTCTTGCGTAAACACCACGAGATATCTTAGCACAAACTAGTCCCAATAATAGAACCAGCGCTCTGATACCACTTGTAAGGTTAAACCTCTTATGAAACCTCTACTCGTTAACTAGTTCTTATCCTGCTTATTGTTGTTTAAGAAGAGATTAAACTAAAGCAATAAGAACACACACAACTTTAAACGATTTCCCGGCCTCAAACCGGTATGTCTCGTGGGAGATTGTTCCTCCCAAACTTTCCCAAACTATATATGAATAAGAGAGTACAGAGAGATCACACCACGTGATCAACTTGTTGTATAATGCGAGATGTATCTGAGAACAACGGTGAAAAACCTTACAGCACAAGAAAGTCTATTTGGTGTTTATATAGCTAGCAAACAATAACCCTAAACTTCTTGCTTTGGGCTTTCGCAAGGTGCACCCTAGGAGCATAGACCCATCGATTGCAGTGTGCACTTCAACTTTTGGGCTTTGGCTACCACCACATCATGCCTCCATGTCTTCGTACAAGATGAGAGCGAGAATTTATCTCCCACCCCGATATCTGATCCAAGTGATTATAATGAGTTTAACCGCTTGAACGCTCCTTGAGCTCACCTTTAAATATGTGAAACCTCAATTTCACCTTGAGTTGTGGATAATTAAACTACGTTAGGCTTCATTCTTCAACAGGGTACATAGGCAACTCATTCAATGAGTGAGCCCCAATCCTCATCTCATCCGAGATAGTTTGTTTTACTTTGATCTACGGTTAAAATCCAGTTCATCAATTTGATCTTATTAGCGATCTACTCAAAAAGAGTCTTACCCTCGCTTCCCTAATCTACTCTTATACAAATCTATGTTGTGGGTTTTTGCGCCCACAATTTGGCGCCATCTATGGGGGAGACGGTAAAAGATTTCTCTTACACAAGAGTCAGATCAAAGACACTTTAGAACGAAATGAATTTCCATTTTTTTTTCGGAATCCTTGAAATCGAGTCTAATTGCTTATTCCAATAGATTCTCGCTATAACAACTATGATAAACTAACGGAAAATAGATCAGTTATCATAATCACCAAACTGCTTATACAGAGCTTCATGTTCGCACCAGCCCTACAAAAAGCACATATCAAATGGTTATGTTAAAACAAGTCTTGAATGAGCTATACGCACATGCCGGAGCACCTTTCTACTTAGGATCCGCTCTAGCATGATTTTTACGTAAATCTCTGCGAACACTGAAAAGTTCACTAATCCACTGATCTTTAGAACAATGTCACGGCGGGCTATTAAAGAGAATATAAATTCAACGTGAAAAGATGACATGAAGAACTCATTTACTCCACACATGGAAGTCGCTCAGCTTAAAACTATCATCCCATGAAAATGAGTCTCCTCGCCACAGTTCAGTTCGAGCTCTCGCTCTTAAACCGTCTTAGCACGAGATCGGGTTTCGTCCCAATTTAGTTTGAATTTGTGTCCTTTAACTCGAGTCTCAGCTTGATTACGAGCTCTCTATTTTAGATCAGTCGTGAGGGCGAATCTCCATTTTAAACCAGAGAATGAAACCACCAGCTCTGATTCGGTTTGCTGTAACACTGCTCCAGCTCTAAAACGGTTTAACACACGAATGAGAACGCAAAATTTTGTAGAGCTTGTCACCTCATACAAAAACAGTTGGGGTCAAAATCGATCATGAAAAATCAAGGGCTAAAATCTTCCAAGAAAATTGTGCCTTAAGCAGATATGAACTAGAAATATCAACGAAACTATATGGCATAGCAAACCAACTTGCATAAGTTATCCCTGACAAGGAATAAAAGAATTTCTACCCAAACATGAAAAGATCGGAAAAACTTTTTTACGATAAATGATTAGTTTGAAGAGATAATCTTCTATAACACAACTTTCAGAAAATGCTTACGCCAAAAGCGCTTGTAAAGCAAACAAAAATAGTTCCAAATGTACATGAAGCTATCAGCAAAGGGAACGACGAACCGACTCTTCCTCTTCGCCAGCATGTCACCAGACCGTTCCTTGTCTCCAGCATACGACCACACCGACTCTTCCTCGCCGCGAGCAAGTGACCAGACCATCCTATCCATCCCTCATCGCCAGCAGGCTACCAGACCGTACTCTCCGTTCCTCGTCGTCCAGCAGGCGACCAGACCATCCATTCCAAGCCACGTCGCCAGCAGGCGATGACTCCCACTCCGAACCTCATCGCCCGCTGGTGACGACCCCCATTCCGAGTCTCGTTGACAGGAAGTGACGACTCCGCGCCTCATGGCCAGTTGGCGACAAAGTTGTCTCCTCCTCGTCGCTGGTGATGACTGTGAGCCTCGTCTCCAGCAGGCAACAAAATCTTTCTCCTCCTCGTCGCCAGCAGGCGACGTCTCCCAGCCTCGTCGCCAGAAGGCGATGACTCCGATCATCCTCGCCAGGTGGCTACAACTCTCCTCCTTGTCGCGAGCACAAAAACCAAGCCTCCTTCTCCTTGTTACCATGAGGCGGTGTCAACCTCGCTTCGTCTTGATCGAACTGTCTCTTGTTTTGTCTCGATGGAGTTACTGTTGAAATTTTATGATAAAAATAGCAAAGACTTGTTTTTCGTAAAATCTCAAATCAATCATATTAAACGATAACAGTTAACTTAAAACCATTGTATCTTGACTACAAGATTGATTTTCGTCATCGTATAGAAAAAAATTGTTACCCGAAAGTGATTTCTCTAAAAGAAATCGAAAAACATTTAAGTCAAAAAACAGCCCGAGAAGTTCTAAAACGTGGCCAAAGGCCACTTACGATTTTAGACAAGAATGAGCCAAACTACAATGAAGGTTTTCTTGATCTTTGTAGAAGAAAAATGGAAAAGAAGATAATGGTCAAGTTTCCAGAATCTTGAAGATCGAGAGGATAAAGAACATTTCCGCAAAGAGATAGACTCGAATCAGAAGCAGAAAAAGAAAGACGGCCGACCTTGGAGGCATATATAAGAGGAAACAAGTCGAGGAGAGCAAAGGATGATTTTTAGACTAAAAATACTCTTTTCACTTAGAAATATTAGGTTATACTCTCGACAGGGTTGGTTTCTATGATTGGCACTCAATTACAAGACGAACTCGCATAGGGCAGTTCGATCTCTTGTTTCACTATTTTAATTAAATTACGTTTGGATTTATCCTCAAAAGGGGTACATAGGCACCCTTCCATAAGGTTCAGTCCAAAATCAACAAAACCTTTTTGTATATTTTTCGTCTTTTGTTATGGAACTGCGATTCAACTAGGTTTAAAGTTTTAGGTGGGTACAATAGGGAACTCCCTGAGGGATCTTGTAGCCGGAGAATTTATAAACTTTTTTAATGATGGCAATTCTCTTAGATTTGAAATAAATATATACTTTTTTTCTAAATTTGTTTTTTTTATCAATTGTATTTTCCGCACTTAGTTGATCACTTGTCGTTGGCACTCTAAGAGAATCCGGATCTCAAGGAAAATAAGGTATTTTTTGCTTTCCTACGTTCACTAAATCGACAGTGCGAACTTCGGTTCCCACAATATGGCTTTAGAAGGATAAGGGGGGCGGCTTACTCTTACTCACGCGGCCACAAAACGCTTGATCAAATAGATGTCTGAAAGTACGAAAAAAACGAAATCGCAGCGAATTTTCGCCATGGAAAGAAAACCCAAATGAGCTCGCGATTTTCTGTCTAAACTGAGAGGGCAACGGAAAATCTATCAAACCCCATAAAATTTGTTTTGTTACCGAGTTGGAGAAATCTCAACGCGGAATGGTTTTTCAACAATTCTTTTTGCAAACAAAAAAATCAGAAAAAAAACTTGTTCTCCTTGAAACCGCGGAGAAACCATAGATTACTAGCGGAAAAAGGAAGCACATCAAATCGGGTAGACAACTCGCCGCTCTACATTTTCCGAATAACTTTCGTAAAATTCTTCGGAGAAATAAAAATAGCTTCCAGTTCCAGAAGTCGTATAAAACCCTAGATTACTCGCAAAAAAGGAAGTACAACAAATCAGGTACACACCCCTCATTGTTGTACTTCTTCTGCATAACATTCACCGAAACAAAATTGATTTCAAGAGAAACACTTGAAACCTAGAAAGGCTGACAAAGACAAAACAAAGTAAAATGGGAGATCGTATCCCTCGCTTCTGAAACGTATTAGGAAACATAAGATTTTGAAAAAAATCAAGCGTCGCTTCTGTAGCAACATGTTCTGTGAATTCTCAGTATTTTTCTACTTATCTTACTTTGAAAAAAGAACTTAAAATTCCCCTCGGGTCAATCCTGCGGAAACAAGAATTTTTTTTATTAGGTTTAATCTTGATATAAATCTCATCGCAACCAGGGTTTCTGATATAAAACTTGAAAACATTCTACGAAACAACTTTCGTAAAATTAAGCTCGACAAAATTTTACGAAACAAATTTCGTCAAATAAAACTAGAAGACATTTTATGAAAAAAAATTGATAAACTTAAACTTGACAACATTTTGCTGAATAACTTCATAAAATAAGCTCGACAACATTTTAAAAAAAAGTTTTGTAAAGTTAAACTTGAAAATATTTTAGTATACATCATTCGAGGTAGTATTTCATGATACAACTTTCATAGAATAAATTTGACAACATTTACGACATGACTCTCGTAAATAAAACTCAAAAAAAAATCGACAACCTTCAGAAAAAAAAGATTGTACAAAAAGACTCTCGAAAAAGGAAAGAGATGGCACAAGAACTGAGAAGCACTTTGCCCACCAGTATCTATCCATGATCTCACCATTCTCTCTCTCCGACATCATCTCCCATGACCTCTCACCAAAGCCTCATCGCCATGACCTCTCACCAAAGCCTCATCGCCCTACCAGTCTTCCTGATTGCAATTGGCATCTCCTGATCTCCCTTGGCTATTCTTACCCGCCAAAAGTTTAGACACTTATTCGTTTCGTAAAACCAATGATATGGAGATTGAAACCCAGATCGGAAAATATGGATCCATGAACCAAAACCGCAAGACAGGCTTAAACGCGGCCAGGAAAGTAGAGAAATCGAGGAAGAATTAATATTCTTACTATCTGTAAGGGGTGGACAGACACGAGGAGAAGAAAGAGTAAACGAGAAAGCAAAATGGAGAAGAGGCAAACCCAAATATCCGAGAAAACTAAGGTATATTCGACTTGGATTTTTTTTAAAATCAGACTTGGAATTTTCGTAGGAAAGTGCTAAGAAATAAAAACGCTTTGGATATTGCCGTAAACTTTAGGGAACTTAGAATCTAGGTGGATAGTCTAGACAGGTCTTGCAAACCGATCTAAACTCCTAGAGCGACCTGTTGGAGCGAATAAGCGAAGCCGCGCCATCATGGAGCGACCTTCTGCCGCGAGTTTGAAGAACCCCTCGCGAATCCAACCATGTAGCAACCCGTTGGAGCGACCCCCTGGAGCGAGGAAGTGAAGCCACACCATCCTGGAGCGACCCCTAGCACCCGTTTTACGATTTTCAGTTAGTTGTATTTTATGTTTTGTTGGGTGCTTTTAGACTTGTTGTCTGGGCCCACTAGGTTTTTTGAGGAGCCATATAAAAACTCTTTAAACCTAATATTAGGATTATCTCTTGTTTTCTCTCTAAACACTTCGGTATTTTGGGAAGAAAGCTGGAACCTTTAGTAATCTAATGTTTCTTCTTAGCGATTTGAGTTTATTTCATCTTCTTAAAATGATTAATCTTGAATCCATCATGAGTCTAAGGTTAATCATGAAGATTAGTGAGTAGATTCTCTTTCAACTTATGGGTTAGGGTGATTAAGTGAAGATTTAAGGTGTTTAGTGTTAGATCATTCATGTTCTATGCTTATCTCTTGTTCCAAATGCTATATTAGATTTGATCTCTCTAATCTGGATCTCTAGAGATTTCATGCTCGAAAGGTATTCGATGAAATGTGTGAACCAAAGTGATAATGCTCTTTCTTACTTAGTCAAAGACATTTTATGTTAGGGAAATTTAGATAGCTAGTAGGCTTGTTCTTAATGATTGTTTGATTGAATTAAACCAAAAACATTTGATGTTTAATGATTGATAACAAATAAACTCTTATATTGACAAAAGACTAGTTTAATGATTGTGACTAGGTTTATATAACCTTATTGAGTATTTGTGTCAGCACCCTAGGTTAGATCTTAATCACCTCAAGTCAATACCTTGTCCATAGGTTCTCTTGTTCTCTATTGGTTGAAAGTTAATTATTTGCTTGCTTAGTTATTGTTACCTATCGCAAAGCAACTCAACTATACTGAATGCACTTAGATTAAGCATTTCGTTTGTACTCTCATTGCATCATGGTCATTCAGGATTGGATTGACACTCTTCTATACTATTCTGATTTGGTTAGAGTAAAATCTTTTGTCAGCGCTTAGAAACCTGTACTAATATCAAACTGAAACTCGACGGTTAGCCAAAGTCATGGGGGACCTTTTCAACTTAATAAGACAAATTTCTTATAAAACTCAAAGTTATACGAGAAAGCTTCATACACAGAGCACTTCTCAACAATTTATGTTGAACCTAGTAAGTCACAGAAAATAATCAAGAACATTTGCGACAAATCAAATCAGAACAAAGGTAGCTGCGAGCACAACAAAGGGAATTCTTTCTCCCGCTCGTTGACTAGATCTACCGCCGGTTTACCACTTTTCCACCATAAGAAACAAATACGTCATGAGAATTCCTCTCAAAAACCTGCGAAAACATTTCACTCAAAGACATAATGAAATAACTCTTGATAAAGCTCCATGAGTAACTCGAAGCAACTGTCAAAAATAAAATCAAAATCAAAGCGAAAAAGTTTCCCTTAAATCTGCGGAAATGTCACTTTCATCATAAACCTGGACGCCCACTACTTTCGTTTAACTATAACATTTTATACGAAACAACTACGGGAAAAAGATGGGTATTATGCAAATGAATCTGCATAATAAAACGCAAATAAGAGAACATAATCCTTCCTCGCGAAAATCCAAGTAATTTGGGAGCAACACGCTCCAATTACTTCTATGAGAAGCTCTTCTTGCAAAACTTACGCGAAACATCCATCGTATAATCTGATCGAGATATACCGAGCAACTTTCAAAAAATATACATAACAGGTTTTACGAAGAAATGTTTTAGAAAATTGTCGTATAGCTACAAAAGAAGCTGTATGATTTGTTTTTCCGACAATAAATCTAATATTTATCTCTTCACATTATGATCTAACCAATCTCTTTTTTTAGCCTTACGGCTTTCTGGATTATCCCCTCGCTTACATCCAAACAGGACATCATCCTGCAACTAACCCCCAACGGATTCAGTATCAAGCCTCTTAGGCTTCATCCTCCTCAGACAAAAAAGTTCAATACGAAGACTTTCGTCACTGTCTTCATAACTACAACAAGTTTATATGAAAACAGTTTTTATACGACTAAAAGGAAGCATTATACGAAACATTTATTGTATGGCTGAAACCTAAAGTGGAAAATCGTTTTCTACCACAGCAATCCACCTTAAAGCTGAAAAAAATCCGGCATACTTGATCTACAACTTCCCCGGCTATAACGGCTGAACACATCCTTCAGGCCAAGCCAAAAATTTTGAGCGACCACCGCTCCATCTAGTCATTCTAAACGGCCAAATGACAATCCAGCATTTGTCATAAAAACCGAGCGAAACTACGCAATAAATTTCGTATAATCCAAAAATGGAAATCATACAATAAAGTCCTTCATAAAAAGACTCAGTCCTAACAACCAAACGGTTAATGGAAAGTAAACTTATCGTAAGGCGACCAAGTTCTATACGCTCCACAACTAACTTTAGCCCGCAACGTTTTACCCATAAAATGCAGCATATGAGGAAAATTTCGTAACAAAGCTCCTAGAGCCTATACCTCCCTAAAAATACAACGAAATATATCTCGGAAGGAAAACTCTTCACAAATCACAATGAAGGAAAACGCTTCTTCCCAGGAACATATTTACAGCGACCCCTTGGTACTACTTCCTCGATCACAAATCCAACAATAAATATCAAAACAGAAACAACAGTTTTGGCCGTGAAAAATCCGCAAACAAATCAAACCATTTTTTTTGCCGCAAGGTTAAAACAAAAACTTTGCGCCACCGCAAAACATCTCTAAGCCAGTGAAAGTTTCAAACAAGAAACACGGCATACGAAAGAAAAATTCTAAACAAAAAACGCTTTTAATTAATTCGCTACAAAAAAAACTTCGGCTGAGAAACTTCCACAAACAAACTGAAGTAGTTCCTGGACACATGGTCAACGAGACCTTCCCGCCAAACCCGAAAAATTTCTCTAACACGTTCACCTAACGTACAATTTTACTCAAAAAAATCCAGTCTTCAGGTTCCGCGAGACGTCGCATACACTCGAAGAACCAGATTTCAACGTAAAATATCTTCCTAGATGAAAGTTCTGTCTCGGAAACTCAAACAATCATACGCACTAATATCTTAAGCATACATCCTTCACAAAGGGTCAAACTCAACTGGTAACACTTACCATTCCGTTTGTTTCTGATCACAACAAACGAAGTCCCATGTTGTAAACATACTTAGCCATCTCCCCCCATAGAGATAGGCTCTCAGACATCTGACACAAGGATAATAACGCCCTATAAAAGAAATTCAAAATTTTTGGTCAGTAATTCACGGCGACTTCAAAATTTTCATTGGAGAGATGCTCGGTTCCCGATCATTCAAGTCACATAAGCCGAAATTTTTTCACAGACTTCAATATTGGGACGGAACCAGGTCGAAATCGTAATGGGTGATTTGAGCCAAACATTCATCACAAACTCTAAACCAAAATAAGCCTAGGTCTTTCCCTAAACCAAGCACACTGGTCTCAAATATCTCAAGGCATAGTATCAACGAACTGATACGAGATTCCAAAATATGTCCCTTTGATTATATTTGTACGTTTATAAGACTCTGCGAACTAAAAAGCCTTCAAGTATTCTCATATTATACAACGAAAACTGTAGCGATCCGGTGAGCATCAGAAATTAGATGAACTCACATAGGTAGTTCGATCTCTTGTTCCACTCTTTTAATTGAACTACGTTTGACTTGATCCTCGAAATGGGTACATAGGCAGTTTCATATGGTTCATTCCGAAATCAACAAAACCTTTTCGTATCTTTTTCATATTTTGTTAGCTAGCCACGACTCAACTAGGTTTAAGGTTTAGGTGGCTAGAACTAGGGAACTCACTGTAGCTTATGCAGCAGCACTTTTAATCTTTTATAATAATCACAACACTCTTACTCAGATTAGAAATAAATATATACTTTTTCCTAAATATTTTTTTTGTTATCTTTCTGTATTTTCCGCATTTAGTTGGTCACTTGTTGTTGGCTCTCACAAAGAATCCAGAAACTCAAGGAAAGTAAAGTATTCTTTGCTTTCTTCCGTTCACTAAAATCAACTGTGCGAATTTTGGTTCGCACAAAAACTAGGGGGAGATAAATATGGATCATGGGGTGGCAGCTAAACCCATACGATTCTGTAACAGTATCTCCTCTTCATCTAAAAACCCACAATTCAACTTCTTTAAGTTTATCCAGTTTGTCAAATTTTGTGACAAGAACGAATTCCCTGAACTGCGGTTCGGTTTGAATACAAACGAGTTTAGCAATTGTGGTCTGATCCTAAGTAGCTGTTGTGATAAGAGAAGAGTCTCAGGAGGTAACACGTTCTTGATAAGGTCCATAATTGATCAGAACCAGCTGAGAGGAGTAAGGCAGGAATGTGTTTTAGTTAAGGAGAAGCCAAAGCTTGAGAGTAAATGTGGAGACCACTGTACTCACACTGGTGCAGTGTTGATCAGCCTGATCAGTCTCAAACTCAAGGTATGGAATTCATTGTATGGACTAGCTAAGCTACTGATCAATTCTTGGCTTAATGGACAGTTTCAAGGTCTTATTGGCATGATCTATGAAGTTCTGGACAGAGAGAGAAAGTGATCTCTTGATACAGACTTGAAACAACATGAACAAGAGGGCTACAACCAGCTGATCAAACCAGGAGCAGAGAAGCTGATCAAAGCTTTAGCGGAGAGCTGGAGTTGGCTGATCCGTGTATTGATGGCTGGATGAGTTTTGGAGAGGATTTGAAACTTGATGCATCTGAACTCGACGGTGAACAAGGATATCAGGCTGCTCAGTCAAGTTGGTTTAGAGAATGACCTAGTTGGGGAAGAATGGAAGAGAACCAGCTTCAACAAGCAGAGGGTGAGACAAACAGATGAAGGATGCACTGGTCTTCTTAGTTACACCTGTTACAAGATCAAGAATCAAAGCTCAGAGAGAAGCACTTCTACACTTTGTTCCTGGCGTGAAAAGAGAAGAAGAGTTAACCAAGAGAGGGAGAGAGAGAGAAATCAGGCCACTGGTTTAATCTCTTTTGTTTAATGATTTGTAAGGTATTTTAATTTAAACCAAGTACAATCTGCTGTAGGATTAAACCAGCCAAACCAATTCAATTAGGATTAGAATTAGAGTAAACCAATTTAATTTAGGATTAGGTAATTTGGCGTTTTTTCTTTTATTTATTGTATGCAGTCATCTGAGATGAAATCAATCACTCTTTTAATAAAAAAAATGCTTCTTTCATCTCTTCTCTTGCCTTTGGCGAGTTGAGTCTTGCTGGTGTATAATATCCAGTTTGTGTACTCTGATTCGGTGTGTCATATCCATACCAGAAGCCTTGGAGTATCAAGAGACAAGCCATATCTCTTGTGTCCCACATCAATCCACAAGCCTTGAAACAGACTAAGTCCTTGATTCTCTGTTTGCAAGGATTATCAAAACATTTACCAACCTACAAAAGATCCAGGGAATTACAGCCTATCCAGGGTTGTACCAAATTCCAAAAACAATCTTTGTCTACGGTATCGAGTTTCAGAAATCTGCTTCAGTCGGAATTTGTGATTATGACTAATCAAACTTCAATCAGAATGAGCTCTCAGACTTCACTCCCCTTTAGAGATGCCAATTCCCACATCACGAGTTATTTTGTGTTAAAAAAAAAAGACAAATAATTTTTTTTACCATACTAAAAGGGGAATATGGTGAGTGTTGAAGATGTTGACATCATTTAATTTAATCAACTAATCAGAGACAATGAATTTTCCATGTCAGACCCTACTTCTCCTCTGAAAACGTTCCTGACATTCACACTCCTTTCATCGTCGACAATTCAAATCCGTTTAATCTTGCCGGCACATCCTCTTCCCTAATATTTGCATTAATTATTACACTCTTAAATACAATAACAACTCCCACCCTAGCTTTGGCTTCTGCTTCTCCATTTATACGCCGCTGGCCACTTCCTTGGTGACACTCAATACGAATCAGAAACCACAAATACCGCCATAGCATTGGGCTCCACATCCACCATCGCTATCCCTCTTTATACTTCGATGCTCATTTTCCTTCAGCTGTTCCTGATCACAGAAAAGGTACATACTCATATCCTCGGATTTTCGACGAAAAGGCACATACTCTAACATCAACCACATCTCTCGATATGGTTGTGTTATTTAAGGTTTATCGATCCGAAAAGTGTAAGCTGGTATGAGCTTCTCCTAAAGCATAGCTCCACCAACAGCCTTACCAACCTCTAGGAAAAAAGGAACAAGGACATAAGTCAGCAATCACCAATTCACCTTTTTTTCTATAGCCGCACCACTTTATATTGTGGAGACAAACGAGTACAAATAAGTTTCGATTGATCTACTTTGTCTCTTTTAAGAACAGTAAACGTTAGTTCTTCTTTATATAAATGAGAGATAATTTGCAAGGCCAGACTCTGGGAGATGCTGAGATGGAAACTAGTAGAAACCTCGGAACAGAGTTAAGCTTCTAGCAAAAGATGAGGTAAAAAAATCTTAATTTCGTTTGGTCAAAGATCTATGTCATTTTTCAGTCAAATATTTTCTGTTATTATCATCTAAAAGTTTGAGTGTCAGAAGCCATAACCATTTTAGTTTGGTTTAACGTTTTCTTTCAATTTTGTTTCTCAGGCTAGAACACCGGGTTGGAAATTGTTGAGGGAACTCAGAGGAGACATGACTCGGAATCAAGATGTAGGACCATGATTTCTACGATATGGTAAACTGAATAACTTGTTTATATAATGATAAAAACAGAAATAAAATATACAATACTTGATATCAAAATATTACAAACAAAGAACAATTTCGTGTGGAGACGAGACAATCTTTTCTTAATTCTTTAATTACCCGTAGTGTGACGGTGTTTGCGCAATCAGAATTCCAGGATACAACCACACTTCGATTATTCTGCATCACTCGAAATATAAGCTAACGAACCTAATTTTATGTTGTACTCTGAGACATACAATAATACTAGCATAACTATTCTAAGTGGGAGAATTGTTTCTTCTCTTTGTTCTTCAATTTATCAGATTTCTTGGTACATGAAATTAGAAGAATATGGTTTGATTTTATAGCCAAAAACCCAATGACCAGTTTCCATAGAGTGATTTTTTTTTTTGTTTTCAATGAGAATTCATCCTCTACTTAATGACATTATTATTTTTATGTTACAAAAATTAATCAAAGTTTTAAGTTACAAAATTTAAGTAAATGAGATAGATATTTTTTGACTTGTCAAAAATACTTTACAAATGACTTGCGGTAAAATAAATTAATCTTTTAAATCGTAAGCCCATTTTTCGAATACCGAGCCCGAACTTGAACTCCGTCCAACTATCTCATTTCTCACTTTATTTCTAAAGTAGGACATTTCACTAATGTTATGTTTTAAGCTTTACAAGCAAACCACTTGGATGTTCATTTCTCATTCAAACATACTCAGATTTTGACATTTGGTTACAGTACTTCATAGTGTATAACATCCGGTTCACGGATGTCTTCGTCCAAAACTTACCGAAAACGGTCTTAAATCATTTTGTCAAAAACGAGTTCAAACAATCCCCCACATGAATAGAAAAGACTCTATACACTAGACGACTCGACAGACTTGACTTCCTAGACAAGACTTGACAAGACTCAACTAAAAGACTTTTGAGAGTACAAACGAAAAATCCACTGCATGATGAGTTGGTAGCATTTTTCAGCCTTGAAACCAGTCATTGTTAATATCTATCGGATTTACTCGGCCAGGTAGTGAACATGATGTCTTGAACCACCCGAGCTTTGATATAAACCTAGAAAATAACTATAACACAATTCCATTTTCTCACAAAATAGGTTTTATGTTGTGTTCATTTTGGCCGTGAACAGTTATGATTAATCATGAGTGACTTAGAGAATATAAACTTTCCTTCATTCTCCTAGAAGCATTCCCATTTCACACTCACAAGGTGATTTGCCATTAGTTTTGTTTAGAGGAGTATTATGTACTACTCCATTCATATCTCAAAACAATGGAACAAATCATTAAAAGCAAATGTTTATCATGTATTCCTTACATGTAGCACTGTTTAATCATCCAAAGAACTAGGTATAGACCGAAGTCTTACAGTGCTTTGAGCAGATTTAGTTGACTTAGTTGTCTCCTTGAACCTATTTCTTGGGATCTCCAGTCAGTTAGGTAGAGTTACCACCAAACCTCATCTTAATTCATAGGCTTAACCAATTCCTCTTGATGATATAACAGTTTGATCTCATGACGCACCTTTAATATAAGGATCCTAGGTTGTCATCATAATAAAATAGTCTCTTGAGATTAGTCGAGATCAATTGGCTATATATTTTTGTCATCTTCTTTCAAGATACAATTAACCATTATATACAAACTCAATGCATGCCACTAGTTTTTTAATTATATTGTGATAACTATCACTAAGTTCATGTGGCCTCTTGCCAATGATTTTATATGGTAAGCAAAACTTCCCCCACACTTCTTGAGATAACTCAAGATATGCATATTTGCATTTAACATCTTTTAAGAGTTTAGAAAAATGAATATACAACTCTTTTGGATTTAAATGAATAAAAAGCAATTTCAAAATTTTACAACTTTTTTTTTAAGTATTTCAGTCTTAGAAATTTACATTTTATATACAACTATTTTCATAGTTCTCTCAAGTTCATTTATAAATCCAACTTGTATGTTTTGAATTTCTTTCTAAATATTATTTTGCTTTGTAGCAAATATACATATCATACAAGATATTATTTGTGGCATCAAAACCACTACTCTGGTTGGTTATTTTCAACCATATTGACTTTAAAAACTACAATATACATGTCAATTTCAGTCACATTAATATGAAATGTCTCATTTTTTCTCATAGTCAATGTTTATACAACTCCAGTTAAAGCATTGACGAAATATAAATGTTTTATCATTATCAACAACATTATATTTTCTATAGAAAACAATTCATATGTGGAAGATCTCTCCCAAACTTAATCTGGAACGTCGATTCACGAATTCATTTTCACTCATTCAACATGATCTCTTAAGAACTAAAGTGTTGTTTATAGTATTGGTATATTTCACCATACTTTAAGCTTAAATCATTTTTCTTCTCTCATGACCATATATGCTTAATAATTAATTAAGTTACACCATAAGGAGATAATTTGTAACAATAAAAACGAAACATTGCTCATTCTTGATAATTAAACCAAACAAGTCAAAATATTGACACATATTTGACCAACCCAAAAACAACATCTTTAAGAATTTATTAACGAAATTTAAGATACCAAAATAGAATCTTAAAGACTAAAACGTTAAGGAAATTAAATTATTGCAAAAGGTCAGGCATCAAACAAATATGCTCGTCCACTTACCCACTAATTATAATTTAGCAAGTATGCACACTTTGTTAAACCAGAAGTAAACCAAAATAAGATCCTACAAATCACACTTTTGATTCAAAACAATTTGAAAAACAAACCGAAAGTGCAACATGATGGTTTCAACGCGTCAATGGACAAATTAAATCAATTTTAGCTAATGATCAACGTTTGATTAAAAAAAGTCATAGACAAGTGATAGCTAAAAATATTATAAAGGATCAGAGAGAAAAATAAAATGAAGTCATGTTAAAAGATCAATCCAAACAAAATTAAGAGTCAAACTCAAAAATTTCTGCAATGATCGATCTGAAAATATCATAACGATTTTTGATCACCATGAATTCTCGAGTTCCTGTTTGCCATGAAAACAAACACTAAACAAATTATCAGTTTTTCATTAATACAATAACGAAATTAAAAGAATTAAGATTGCAGGAACATGATTTCTATGATATGGCAAACTGGATAATTTGTTTATATATTGATAAAACAGAAATAAAATATACAATACTTGATACCAAAATATGATGAACAAAGAAGAATTTTCGTGTGGAGGCGAGACACTATTTCCTTAAATCTTTAATTATCTGTAGTGTGAGGGTGTTTGCGCAATCAAAATCCCAGGATACAACCACACTTCTACTTCGTCCTAAGCCCAACACACTAGAGTCTCAAACATCTCAATGCATAGTATAAACGGACCAATACAAGATTCCAAAATATTTCCTTTTGATTATATTTGTACGTTATGAGACTCTGTGAACTAAAAAGCTTGAAGTATTCTCATATTATACAACGACAACTGTAACGCATCCGCTGAGCGTCATAAATGAGATGACAACTGACATTCTTTCTATCATCTCCGCGTAGGGATATTCTATACGTTTTTAAAAGGAGATAACCCACCACTTCATAAATCCAAAGCACACAGCCCTACAATGCTAGTCTCGGGGCCGACAAAGGTCCACTATAAAATGGCATCAGCAGCAACATGCTTGAATATATATATAAACGACACATAATTAGACCGTAAAGGTCTCACTTAAAACATGTCGTAAGAATCTCCAAGACAAACTACAAAAGACTTGATCCTTTCGACAAGTGTACGTTGGCAGGCCTTCATAAGGTTCCGCCCAATCTTATCACATTCAATTCTTTGAGAGTTAGCCGACCATTTCAACTTTCAAAAAAAAAAATGGATTTGCCCAAAGCACCTTTAAGCCATTGATTCCACATAACACGCCTATCCCTACCTCATAAGAAATTACACAAAAAAACTTACGATCTGGGGGGGGGGCTAATTGTTGGGGTCAGAATCGGTCATGGCAAAATCAATGGCTAAGATCCTGCGAGAAATTGTGCTTTAAGAAGATCTAGAAAAGTCAAAGAAACTATACGGCATAAGCCAAACAAATTTTCATAAGGAAACAAGAACAAAATTCGTATATTTCATCCCATACGAGGAATAAGGGAATTTCTATCCAAGCATGAAAAGATTAGAAACGTTCTTGTGGATGGCTTTTGCAATAAATGACGAGTTTTAAGAGATAATCTTCTGTAACACAACTTTCGGAAAATGCTTTAAGAAAAAGCTATTGTAAAGCAAACAAATAGTTCCAAAAGTACACAAAGCTATCAGGAAAAGGAACAACGACACCGACTCTTGCTAGTCGCCAGCAGGCGACCAGACCTTCCTCTCTGTTCCTTGTTGCCAGCAGGCAACCGCACCGACTCTTCTTCGTCACCAGCAGGGGACCATACCATCCTCTTTCCATCGTCGCCAGAAGGAGGACCAGACCGTACTCTCAATTCCTCATCACCAGCAGGTGACCAGACTATCCACTTGAGCCTCGTCGCCAACATGCAAAGACTCCCACTCCAAGCCTATTTCCAGCAGGCGGCAACCCCGAGCCTCGTCCCCTTTTGGCGACGACTGTGTCTCATTCTCATCTCCAAGTGGGCAACAACTCTGTCTCGTCCTTGTCGCCAGAAGGCGATGACTGCAAGTCTCGTCTCCAGCAAGCGACGACTCTCTCTCCTCCTCGGTCGCCAGTAGGCTACGTCTCCGAGCCTCGTCGCCAGAAGGCGATGACTCTGAGTCTTGTCGCCAGTAGGCAACAAATACTCCTTCCCCTTCTCTTCATGAGGCGACATCAATCTCTCTTCTTCTGGTTGAACTCTCTTTGTATCGTCTCGCTTCGAGTTACTATTGAAATTTTACGATAAAAATAGAAAGACTTGTTCTCTTGTAAAATCTCGAAGCAATTTTATGAAACGGCAATGATTAACTTTAAACCATTGTTATATCGACTATACAATTGTTTTTCATCATCCAATAGAACCAATATCGTACCGAAGTTATTTTCTCCGAAATAAATTGTAAAAACATTTTAGTCAAGAAACAACCCGAGAAGGTCTAAACGCGGCCAAATCCCACTTACGATTTTAGACGAGAATGAGCCCAAATTACAATGACGTTTTACTTGATTATTATAGGAGATAAATGTCAAGTTTCCAAGATAATCATGAAGATTGAGAGGATAAGGAAGATTTCCGCAAAGAGATAGAGTCGAATCAGGAGCATAAAAGCAAAGACGGCTGACCTTGGAGGCATGACATAAGAGGAACCAAGGCGAGGAGCGAAAATGACGATTTTTAGACTCAAAAAACTCTTTTCAGTTAGAAACCTTAAGCTATACTCTTGACAAGCTTGGTTTCTATGACTAGCACTCGATTACTAGACAAACTCACATAGGAAGCTCCATCTCTTGTTCCACTCATTTAATTGAACTACGTTCGACTTGATCCTCAAAATGGGTATGTAGCCAGCCTTCCGTATGTTCAATCCAAAATCAACAAAACCTTTTCGTATATTTTTCATTTTTTATCGAGTTGCGACTCAACTAGGTTTAAAGTTTTAGGTGGCTAGAACTAGGAAACTCACTGAAAGCTTATGCAGCCGAAGCTTTTATTATATTTTTTAATTATCGCAACGCTCTTACAAGGATTAGAAATAAAGATATATTTTTTTCTGAATTAGTTTTAATTATCTTTCTATTTTTTTCCTCATTTAGTTGGTCACTTGTCTTTGGCTTTGTAAAGGAATCTATTCACTAAAATCGACTACGCGAATTTTTGTTCCCACAAATCTAGGGGGCAATAACTATGGATCATGGGTTGGCAGTTAAACAATACAATTCTGGAACAATATCTCCAGTCCATCTAAAAATCCATAACTCAACTTCTTTAAGTTGATCCAATTCGTCAAATTTCAGTGACAAGAACGAATTCCTCGAACTGCGGTTCGGTTTGAATCAAAACGAGTTTAGCAATTCCAAACTCAATCGTTGTCCGCGGTATCGAGCTTCAGAAATTTACTTCAATCTGAATTTGTGATTATGAGTAATAAAACTTCAATCAGAATGAGCTCTCAGACTTCGCTTCCCTTTAGAGATGCCAATTCCCACATCACAAAATATAAAATTTTGTGTTAAAAAAAAAGACAAATAATGTTTATTACAATACCAAAATAGGAATACGGTGAGTGTTGAAGAATTCCACATCATTAAATTTAATCATCTAATCAGAGAAAATGATTTTTCCATGTCAGACCCAACTTCTCCTCTGTAAACATTCCTAACGTCTACACTCCTTTCATCGTCGGACAATTCACATCCGTTAAATCTTTGCTGGTCCATCCTCTTCCCTAATATTTGCATCAATTATTACACTCTTAAATACAATAACAACTCCCACTCTCGCTTTGGCTTCTGCTTCTCCTTCTCCATTTATACGCCGCTGGCCACCTCCTTGGTGACACTCAATACGAATCAAAAATCACAAATACCGCCATAGCATTGGGCTCCACATCCACCATCGCTACCCCTCTGTATTCTTTGATGCTAATATGCCTTCAGCTGTTGCTGATCACAGAAAAGGTACGTACTCATATCCTCGGATTTGTCGACGAAAAGGTACATACTCTAAGCATCAACCGCATCTCTCGATATGGTTGTGTTATTCAAGGTGTATCGATCGGAACTGTGTAACCTGGTATGAGTTTCTCCTAAAGCAGAGCTCCACCTACAGCCTCACGAACCTCTAGGAAAAAAGGAACAAGGACATAAGTCAGCAATCACCAATTCACTGTTTTTTTCTTTAGCCGCCACCACTCTATATTGTGGAGACAAACGAGTACAAGTAAGTTTCGATTGATCTACTTTGTGTCTTTTAGGAACAAGTAACGTCAGTTTTTCTTTAAATTCATGCGAGATAATTTGCAAGGCCAGACTCTGGGAAATGCTGGAGATGGAACCTAATAGAAAAATCGGAACAGAGTTATGCTTCTAGCAAAGGATGAGGTAAAAAAATTTAATTTCGTTTGGTCAAAGATCTATGTCATTTTTTGGTCAAATATTTTTGTTATTATCATCTCAACATTTGAGGTGTTGAAAATCCATGACCATTTTAGTTCGGTTAACCGTTTTCTTTTGATTTAGTTTCACAGGCTAGAACACGGGATTGGAATTGTTGAGGGAACTCAGAGGAAACATGACTCAGAATCAAGATACATGCCTGAGAAGATGGTATCTAAACTGAATGTGATATTATATTTTCATGTCCTTGAAATATAATGTAAGTTCGTTTAGTTTTTTCTTCTTGTTTTGGTTGTCTAACTAGAACGCTAGATGGGAGAGCGAGTGGATCCATATGGAAATCAAAATCCAAAAGTTGGACGCCAAGAATTCAGGTGAACAATGATAAACAGAGATGCGAGAGATGTTACCAACAAATTTGCAAACAGAAACCAAGAAAGACACAAAGGTCAAGTCGAAAAAAACAGCAAGGAGGACAAGTACATAAAAGCTACAGCAGTGAACAAATATGTGGTTCATGGTCAACCATAAGAAAACCATCCTAACTCAGCACACTGGTCTCAAACATCTCAAGACATAGTATTAACGAACCGATATGAGATTCCAAAATATTTACTTTCGATTATATTTGGTACGTTTATGAGACTTTGTGAACTAAAAAGCCTTGAAGTATTCTCATATTATACAACGGCCACTGTAAAGATACGCTGAGCGTCATAAATGAGATGACAACTGACATTTTTTCTCTCATCTCCGCGTATGGCTAGTCTATACGTTTTTGAAAGAATATAATCCACGACTTCATAAATCAAAAGCAAACAGCCTACAAGGCTGGTCCCGGCCCTGACAAAGGTCCATTATAAAATGGCATCGGCTGCAACATGATTGAAAATATCTAAACGACACATAATTAGACCATAAAGGTCTCATTATAAAACATGTAGTAAGAATCTTAATTCTAAGACAACAACAAAAGACTTGATCCTTTCAAAAAGTGTACGTAGACATGCTTCATGAGGTGCAGCCCCAATCTTATCACATTCCATTATTCTTTGGAGAGGGAGCCGACCACTTCAACTTTCAAAAGAAAACCAATGGTTTCCCCCAAAGGATCTTCAGCCTTTGATTCCACGTAACACGCCTATCACTACCTCATAAGGAAATTACACAAAAATCTTACGAGGCTGGAGAGCTAACTGTTGGGGTCAAAATCGGTAATGGCAAAAACAATGGCTAAATTCCTCCGAGAAATTTTGCCTTACGCAGATATGAGCTAGAAATGTCAAAGAAAACAATACGGCATAGGCAAACGAATTTTCATAAGGACACAAGCAAACAAATTGATATATTTCATCCCAGACAAGGAATAAAAGAATTTCTATGCAAGCATGAAAAGATCGGAAAAACGTTCTTGTGGAAGGTTTTTGCGATATGACGAGTTTTACAAGATAATCTTTCGTAACACAACTTTTGGAAAATTCTTATGGAAAAAGCTATTTTAAATCAAACAAAATAGTTCCAAAAGTACACGAAGCTACCAGCAAAGGGAACGATGACACCGGACTCGTCCTCGTCACCAGCAGGCGATCAGACCGTCCTCTCTCTTCCTCGTCGCTACCAGGCGACCACACTGACTCTTCCTCGTCGCCAGCAGGCGACCAGACCATCCTCTTTGCCCTCATCGCCAGCAGGCGACCAGGACCGCTGGATGGGAGAGCGAATGGATCCACATGAAAATAAAAATCAAAAGTTAGACACCAAGAATTCAGGTGAACAATGATAAACAGAGATGTGAGAGACGTTACCAACAACTTTGCAAACAGAAACCAAGAAAGACGCAGAGGTCAAGTTAAACAAATCAACGATGAGGACAGATACATAAAAGTTACAGGAGTGAAGAAATATGTGGTTTCATGGTCAAACCATAACAAAACTGCCTCATTTGTGGAAATAAATAAAAGAAATAAAACTAAGAGAAGTGAAGACACTCAACGATGTTTCTATGTGGATTAGGTTGAGTGTGGGAGTATTATTTCACAACATCTGGCGTTTGATATTATTCTATCATGTGAGTTTCATATTATTACATATGGGTTCTTATGTAACTTTTTGATAGGCCTTTGACATTTGTTTCAAAGCAGTAATCTCATAACTTGAAACCGAAATTTCAAGAGCCATGGAGAAAAGACACAAAATGGGACGTGATAAAGACAGACACAGAGATCATGATCCACATCCTGATAGGGAGAAGACCAGGGACAGAGATGTGAAGAAGAGCAGAGATAGAGAAGCTGTTTGCTTCATTACTTTCCTACTTTGTCTTTATTGAAACTCATATTCAGGAGACTTCTCAAGAATCACTCTCAACCAAATATGTATGCAATAAAAAAATTTGTGTTTCTTGCAATGTTTGGTACACCCACCAGGTCTTGGTTTATTTTATCTCTTTCATTCAAAACCACTGAGAATTTTGTTTCTTTATAACATGAAACCTGAAAGAAAAAACTTGTGATTTATTGAGATACCAAACAAAGTCTGACATTGGAATTTTAGATATAGAGTGTCTAATATATAAAGAGATGTCCAACTCTAATTAGTAGGAGGTGTTTTTGGAAGGAATCCAAAAACTAAATCCACGAGGGCTTTCCTATTAGGCCTAAAGTGGACAATATCGATACGTATCAGCAATAAAGAGTTGGACATGGCTTTCACAAACCCAACAGACTTATGGTCCAGAGAGAGACATAGACAGAGAAGAGAAGAGAGAGAGAGGGAGAGAGAGAGAGAGAGATAGAGAGAGAGGGGCGGCGGGGCTTGCGAACAAGGTCTTGAGTGGGAAAAAGCAGCGGTTATCGTTGGATAAGCACGAATGAATAGCATGGCTTCCACCGATTAGCGCTGAAGAAACATGTCTGTGAGCTTCGAAATGTTGGAGAGGTATCAATCATTGTCGCCGGAGAAGATTTCACCTAATACCACAACCTCCGGTATTTCATCCCAAGCACGCATCCACTTTAAATACAAGTATAACCTGGTGAGATTGTCGAGGAGGGAATGTTGAACCGTGATGAAGCTTATTAGGGGACAGGCTGAAGACGACACATCTTTGGCTTCCTGCTTTTGCATCATTCCACATTCTTTAATGCTCTTGAGAACAATCTCATTGGCTGTGAACACTGTTTTCAAAACACAAGCTTGTTTCTTGCTTTCCATAATTCCAAAATGGAGCATTTAGTCCCATTGGTGGTAATGGAACATAGTCAGCCCCATGTTTGATTAGCTCCACTACAGGAAAAAAAGAAAGAATTTCGAGGTATTTGGTGCAATCGGTATGAGACTCCATACTTCTTCAGAAAATAGACACACTTGAGAACATATGTATATCATCTTCATAAGCACCACACTTTTGCAATTAAAGCTACAGGAATCCTCTGGTTTTCAGATTTAAGCTAACCCGGTATTAGGCTGCTTTTTACTACTCTCCATAAGAAGGCCTTCAACTTGGGACTTGTTTTAACATTCCAGATGTCTTTCAACCAGTGAACTGGATCATTAGCTTCGCCCCAATATCTTATCCGCTGTCATTCCCCAAGCCATAATCCATTTTTGTAGAATAATCTGCTGATTTTTCTGGAAGCCAAATCAGAGTATCCGAAGATTGTGTTGAACTGGTTTTTATAGCGCAAAATAATGTCCTCATACTGAGGAATGATTCTTCTGATCTTCTCCAAAGAGATATGTGAAGCTTTAAATCTATCTATGAAGACGTCTTCGTGGATCTTCCCCAAAAGAGAATATGTGCAAGCTTTAAAATCAAGGAATCTTGGTGCTGAGCGTGTGAAGGAAAAATATCCACGCTTCCTGCGGGCCAAACTGGCTCGGATAAACCGAGGTACAATATTACCTATCCGCTCCTCGAAATAATCTCATTGTATATCCATGACCTGAGCTACCGACACGCACACTGTGTCAATTGTCCGAGAAAGTGAGAGACTGATTTCGCATGAGCGTTAATAATTTACTGACGAAGGAACATATCATGCGCAAATAATGTCCACATGGATCTTCCCAAAAGAGATATCTGAGAGCTTTTACAAATCAAGCGAATCTTGTGTGCTGAGAGCGTGTGAAGAAGCTCGAATCTAACGAGATAATGATGAGCCTAATGATGAAGGATAATCAGATTCAATTGAATTATCAATTCGTCGGAGCAAGATAGGTCGCGAGTTAGCGCTCGAAATATATGCAGCGTATAGGTCAGAATCTCTAGAAGAGACTAAGCTAGTATAAAATTCTCAACATCTACCGTTGAAGCAAGTATATATTCAGCATTATAGCATGCATTGAACACAAGTTCATGATCTGAATAAGAGCAAGCTTTGAAGAACGGATTACAACAGAAGATAACGCAATAACCACAAGGAACCTTCTGTACGCAAACTCCAATAACTCATACAGCCTGCAACTCAAGAGGAAAAGGTAGAGGATTGGAGTCCTGGAAGAGGAAAGCAAAGAGAATAGGTCTAGCGACAGTAGGCCGGTTAACTACACAGATACAAATATAAGCGAGATGAAGGATATGTCTCAGATATGTATCTTTCAAGATGCACATAAACAGGTCACACTTGGCTTCGGTGTGCTACAGAGAAGAAACAATACGACCATAAGGCTTAAGCAAAGGTGAAACACAAGAAAGCTGATGTAGCCCTAATAAGCCATAAGATCATGCTTTACTCAACGAGGAGAATGTCATACCCAAGAGCTGATCCATAACAAAGCAAGCATAGAAGATGAATTAGATATTTGGACACACAGATGCTAGTAACCATATGACAGATCTGTGTGAAAAATCATATCACTTGTCGAGCTAATGAAAACATAAGAAAAGTATCAAGTCAGTGATGTGTAGATCATAGTTTCCTGTCGATTCGACATCAATGGCAATAGCGTCAATACTATTGTGTCACAACACATGCTGGGGTATAGGATATTATTCTTGTCACTTCATGTGAGAGTTGTGCTACTATATACATATGGAGTGTTCTTATGATAATTTTCTTGGCGTAAGCCTGACATTCTGTTTCAAAGCACGAGCTTCTCATACAATTAAACGAAATTTCAATTGATACCATTGGAGAAAAGACAACAAAGTGGACGTGATAAAAACAAAGACAGAAGATCATGCATCCACATCAGCCAGAAAGGAGCAGAAAGACAAGACAGCAGGATGTGAAGAGATCAGAGAGAATGAGAAGCATCATATGCTTCAGCATGAATTACCATACTATAATGAGGCTTATTGAAACTCATATCAGGCAGACTTCATCAAGAATCAGCTGTCTTCAAGGCCAGAGTATAGTTGTAAGAGCAATCATTTTTTTTGTCATTAACTATGCATCGTTTCTTGAGATACTACCCACGACCGGACGATCTTGTGTATTCTATTATATTTAACACTCTTATTCATGACAAAATGACCCAACAATGAGAATTTTGAATTTCTCTGTAGTAACGATGACCTGAAAGAAGAGAACTCGTGATTTATTCGTAGAAAGCCATGATTTGTGGCGCTTTGCGTAAGACATACAACAAGGTCAAACATAGAGAGTTTAGGAATAGAGTCCCCTTCGCGGGTTGAATATCGCGCTATGTATGTCTTGATAGTTGTAGAGCTACTTTCGCGTTGCTAATTCTCACAGGAACTCATCCGCGTAGCGCGAATCGATAGAGGTCGATATCGTCAATAACATCAGAATGCTCAAGTATCACTGTAATCTCAGGAGTAGTCTCCTGCGGATTCCAAGGAACCCGACTCCGCCAGCGATATACATTCTGATCCATAGACGATGGGCGAATGGGTTTCATCCTATTGCTCATCTATGGAGTCGTCCGATGGGACCATAGGACCCCGTTTGAGCTCTGGGGCCACATCGACCTTATGCGTGTCTAAGCGTTATCGTAAACACCCATCTAGGACGCAGTCTGTTAATAGTTCGACTGGCTGTATAGCTTGCGGAGATCTGGGAGTCGACTTTAGGTAGATCGTATCGTCCATTCCTTGCAGAACACTTCGAATCTAGTTGAGATGAACATGAGATCTGTTGTCTGTTATGATTTCGTACATATTTTGCCTACAGATTATATTTTCCATACTAAGCTTTGACTTTGGCGGTCCTTTTATGCTCGCGTATGAATCTACTTCCACCCATTTCGAGAAAAAATTATGTTAAGATAGAGAGAAGACGTTTCTTTTTGACTATGCATAGGGACCGACGATTAGTCCATCAGACCACCACATGAACTGATTATGACGCCTGATATTGACGGAGAGTACTTCTGACCGGAGTGATGGATTGTATGGTGCGTTTTTGGCATTTGCGCACTTTACGTCGAAGCTCTCGCAATCTTTGATCATGGTGGCCAAAATACCATTCAGCGTAAGTCTTACTATAATTGATTGCGAGGATTTCACGCCAGAGGTAAAGGTTTCTGCAGATCAAGAGTGGACCACTTCCATGATTTTCCTGCTTGGTCTCTTCTCCACGCAGGTCATAAGATGGTCCCAAGAACCTCCATGTGTCTAGAGTATCTCCGTTTAACTAGGACGCTACGCACGCCAGGTTTTGATTTTTGGCTGCCCACTTTTCCTCAGGAGAGAGACGGGTACAATTTGCTCAACACTAGAATCTGCTTTCAATCCACGCATACGCGCAAACCATACCCGAATTTTTTCAAATTTCCTCAGGCTGGATGTCATTGCGTCATTGCTTGTGAAGTCGAATCTAGGTTACGAACGACCGGCGGCCGATGCATTGGATGCTCTATGAATCCCCATGGGGAATACTCTTTTGAGACCCGAATTCGAATATTGAAGCTAACAGTACGCAGGGGCGTACCGCAATGGCGTTTTCGCACAGGAATTTGAGTGAGCCGAATTGGTCGAAGTATGACAGATTCTGAGACTACTTTAGGATCATCTATCCTCTCTTCTACTTTCTTTGTATTCCCCCGCTGTCATTGGTTTTTCTACTAGTTAGGGAGATCGCAATACGCATGGATATTACATATCTCTAGGACCGTGAGCTAGCCGCAAACCTGCGACGATGAGCTTTCTTACTCAGCTTAGTTGTTTGACGCGTGAACTTAGTCTAAACATCTTGTTCCAAACACTATCCCACAGCCGCACGTTAGCGGCAATTCCAATCTCGAGCCTTGTTTAGATGAAAGACCGTTCGACATGAAGGGGCCAATGCTCTGAATTTGCGTATCTCGCTTCTTTGATAACCCTTCGATGGAGTAGCCAACACAAGAAACGGTGATCCTTGACAATTATGCAAGAAAGTTGATCACCGATACCTCGATGTCGATCTCCGCTT
>CAJHQP010007081.1:0-34262 GCA_905132765.1 Moricandia arvensis | reverse complement strand
TAGATCTTCAAAAAGCTTCAACCTTGATCTTCTTCAACTCGATGAACACAAACCCAGATCGTGATGAACCAGGCTCTGATACCATAAGATCTTTTAAGATCTTAGATGAATAAGTAACAAGAACGAGACTAGAAAGAGATTTGATGAACAAAAGACTCGGTTTAGACTAAAAACTAAGAAGATAAATGAAAGACTATGAAGAACATTGTGAGACTCGAAAGTTTAAAGAGAACTGTATGATTTATTCATCCACTCAGGGTATGCTTATATAGAGAGAGTTACAAGGGTTTTCGGAAAGCAGAAGGTAAAAGATGTGGCTGTGGTTGAGGAGGGGGCGCGCCTAATTCAAACCGAGGCTTCCTGGCCAAGTAAATGGCATCAGCATCTTTGACAAGATGCTGATCCTTCCAGTCCATGCCAGCCTGTCCACGCGGCTCTCCTCTTCCTTTCCAACGGATGGATAAGCTTACCTTCCTAGTAAAGCAGCCGGGTAACTTTGGTTTTACTCGAATGGTGAAAACTGGTCGAATGCTTTTGGTCGACCTTGTACGGCCTGTACGGCCTTGTACGGCCTGTACGGCCTTGTACGGCCTGTACGGCCTTGTACGGCCTGTACGGCCTTGTACGAACAAGGTCGACCCAAACCCTTCTTCTCTCTTCTTTCTAATCAACCCCAAGATAGATGCCTCAACTTAACACAAAGCTCCAGAAACCTAAGGATACTTGGTTAGAATTAAAATGGAAGGACCTGGTCTGATTTGGACAAGAAAATATCACATGTGTTGCATAAGAAGAAGGACTGACCTGTCACTATCACACCAAGCTGAATGTGCCCTCTTCCTCCAGTCACTTTCCCTTCCTCTGGACGTGCCATACTGTCCATGCCACAGCCTGCTCCACACCAGTCTGCCCCAGCCAGTTCTGAACCTGCACTGATCTCTCTCTCTCTACAAATTAGTTATTTAAGTTTTCATGTTTATTAGTAGTTTATTGTGCTTGTAAAGTCTTGTACCTTGGCTATAAAGCCCCCAAATGTAACCCACGAAAGTCCTAAGGAGAATTGAGCCTCCTCCTTCATTATTCTCTCTGGTTCATAGACTCTCATATTCTCTCTAAGTCTCATACACTCTCGTACTAAGAAACTCTCTTAAACTCTCCATAATCTTTCATTCTCTCATACAAGGCAATTCTGCCTCATACTATTGTCTCTCATCGATTCTCTTGTTTTCTCTCAACCAGACTCTCACACAATTTCATTCTCACCATATTCTCTCTATTCTCACAACCAGTGCTTCCACCTTCCTGATCTTCAGTGTTTCCCCCCCCCCTCATGACCAAGGTGGAAAGACTGATTTGCTTCGTTTGTCCCTGCTGGACCATCTCCACCCGGGTTCTTGGTCACTCCAATTCCAAGACCTTCCAAGATAATCCTTAGAGTTGCTGCCTTATCCGAGGTAAGGTCCTTCAACTCATCTTGATTTTTTTCCTCATAGTACCCTCTTTCTTCTATGAACTTTACATCCCTAGACACCAGAACTCTTCTTGCCACCGGGTCATAACATTTGTATCCCTTTTAAATTGTGGAGTAGCCTATGAACATTGCCTTTGTACTCTTGGCTTCTAAGTTGTTTCTCATCTCTCCTGGAATCAACACATAGCACAAGCATCCGAAGACCCGTAGATAGTCCACTGATGGTTTGTACTTGTTCAGAACCTCAAAAGGAGCTTGATCATGTAATACCTTTGTAGGAGTTCAGTTGATGAGATAACAAGCTGTAGCCACAGCACCACTCCAAAATCTCTTGGGAACATTTGCTTGAAACATTAAGGACCTTGCTACTTCCATGAGATGGCGATTCTTCCTCTCAGCAACTCCATTTTGCTGAGGAGTGTAGGGGCAACTGGTCTGGTGAAGGATCCCATGTCGAGCTAAGTGATCCTTGAATGCATGACTTGTGTACTATCCTCCATTATCTTATCTAAAAATTTTAAAATTAGCATGATAATGGTTAGTCACATAGGATTGAAAGTTCTTAAATGCATCAAGGACCCTATCTTTTGGTGGAATGAGTGTTAGCCAGGTGTATTTAGATTTTTCATCAATGAATGTTACAAAATACTTATGATTATCCCTAGATATGCAAGGAGCAGTCCAAACATCATAATGAATTAAATCAAAGTACTTCTCATAAACAGTAGATGATCTTGGAAAAACAGTCTTACAATGCTTGCTTAAAATGCAAGCTTCACACTCATTATTTTTGAAAACAACACCTGGTAACATCAAGTTCAAAGCTCTAACATGAGGATGTCCTAGCATGTTGAGATGAAGAATAAATTGTAGACATGAATGTTGAGATAAAGAAGAAATAAGCTGGAGTTGATGAAGAAATTAAGACAATCCAGAAACTGCTAATTTGGGACGTCCATACACCTCAACCTAGTTTGACTTGGAGGGCAAGCAAATGGATAGCAGTTTCCTCAATATCTTTTCTCAAGTGACTAGAAGCTTTCTGGACTATTTAAAATAGAGAAGGTATCTGTTGGGAGTAATGGACAAGAAGAGATCACATATTCAAGTTAAGAAGAGCTGGGTGAGATGTCACTATCAACACTGTCTGGACGTGCCCTTGTCTTACTACAGCAGATAGAGCAGAGTGTCTTATTCCAGCAGAACTATTTTATTGTTTTCTTTGTTTATTGTTTTCTTGTCTAACTTATTCTCATTATTTTCCCTATTTATGGGAGTGTAGACAGAAACAATAGAGTAAGGAAAACATTTTCTCTCCTTCTCTCTCTTTACATTTTGAAATCTTCTCTCTCTCTCTCTTGTTCTTCATGTTCTTCAGTTTCCAGCAAGTAAACTGATATGATTATGGATAGCTCAAGCTCGGAGGAAGATGTTCCTGATCCAGAAGTAAGTATCACACGATCTAAGACCAGAGAGTCAGCTCCGGAAGCCAGAGTAACACGTTCAAAAGCTAAGGAGTTAGCTAAGGAAGTCCGAGCCTTGATTAACACGGAAATGGAGGATCATCAAGCCACTGCTATCTACAACATATTCACCCATATTCCGCAAGAAGGACCAGGTGACTTATTTGAATAGCCACAAAGAGGATAATGTGTAGCTGTACTCTTTCCTTAGAGAATGGGTTTTTCCTACACCGGGTTTACCATTCTTAAGGTTTTAAGGAGGCAGGGCATTTTTTCTCTTCAATAAAGCTATTTGAATAAGTACTTGGTTTGGTTTTGGCACATAAAGACTTTTCTTTATGTCGCATGCTTTGTTGTTTTAATTCCAGACTTCATGCTGTTTTCTTTTATTTTTAGAACTACTTGCTGTTTTTCTTTTAAGGGTGTGTCAAAAAACCCTAAGGCTCATGTGCCTCTCTCTTTCCTTTATATTTTCGTGACTGCTGCTTATAGAGAAGCAGAGAATAAACGTGAAAGAAACTTTTCCAGCAGAAACTTGTTCTCTCAAACTGATTCGATTCTAGACTTGAATCCGAGCCTCTAACGTGATCTTCATCATCCTGGAGTCTCTACAAACCAGCAACCATTGTTTCCAGCCTCTGGTTGTGTCGAAATCATCATTCCCATACTCATCAATCTCGCCATCAGTCCACCTCCAGCCCATCCGTTCATCACTCCATCGCTGCCATCATTCCCTCATTCGTCGCATAATCCGTTCTTCGTTGCTTCAGCCTTTAAAACTTCAGAGTAACGTTCCTAAGATCGTATCATGTGGTATCAGAGCCACTCTGAACCCTAAAGGCTAAGAAAAACAACCCCTTACCCTTCCCTGTTTCGATTTCTCTTAGTTTCACAATTGCTGTTTTTTTTCCCTTTGTTAACAGGAAAAGCTGGTCTGTTTTTGTTAATTTCTTTTTAGATTAAGGTTTATAATCTTTTCTGTGATTTTTGCAGGTGATTACGTGGAGATTAGCTTCTGTTTTAGTTGATCAAAGCCGTGAATCAGCCTCTGTTTCTTAGTGATCATAAGCTGTCCTGTTTTAGCTTGTCGTATCTCGCTGTTTGCTGCTGTTGTTAACTTGTTTTTGCTGCATCAAAACGAAGTTTTTACCATCTGTTTTAATTTGATATCTTGCTGTTTTGGTTGCTTGCTTGGTAATATTTTTAGTTCTGGGTTTTAATTTAAAGCTGAAGAATTTTTTTTTGTCAAGTGTATTGAATTCTTTTCAAAGAACTTCTTACTGTGAGTTAGTTGATCTTTGTATCAGGTACCATGGAGCTTTCACCTGAAGCCATGGAGAACCTTAACAAGATGATGGCTCAGCAGATCAAAGAGTCCTCTATGGCTCTTTCCACTCAGATCACTGCTCGGCTCAATGAACAATTAGCTCAACAGATGGAGCAACTCAACACAAGAGTTGATACCACCATTAAGGAGATGATCCAAGCACGAGCATCCACTGGAGAAGAATCATCACATACTCCAACCCCTTCTGAAGCCATGCGTTTGCACAAGGGCAAAGGCCACATCGGCACCTCAGCCAAACGATCAAGACCTACATCTACTAGGCCAAGACCATCTCAAGATGTTCGGAACAACACTAATCCTTTTCCTTTTGATAATGTAGGTGCGAGAGGAACAGGAGCTGCTGCTCTACCTCCACGCCATCACAGACCAAGCACAACCTTAGGAGGACAACGTGTATTATTTGAAGAGGAAGATGCCTACTACGATGATCAAGATCTTTCGGATCAATCTAATGGCAGCACCATCCGTGCTAGAGGCAGAGAACCTCGTAGAGATGTTGATCATGTTCAACAGCAGATCAAACATCTCAAAATTCGTTTCCCTTCTTTTATTGGTTCAAATGATCCTGAGTTATATCTTGATTGGGAGCGTAAGATGGAATCCAATTTCTTGATCGCAGGTACCTATCCAGCCAACAAGGTGAAGATAGCCATAACTGAATTCCGCGACTATGCCTTACTTTGGTGGGAACAGCTTTGCCTTACGCGTGCTCGGGCCAATGAAACTCCTATTACCACTTGGACGCAGTTACTCATTCAAATGCGCAAGAAGTTCATTCCGGCTCACTACCATAGGGAGATTCTCAACAAGCTTAGGCTCCTAGTTCAAGGTTCTAAGTCTGTTCGGGAATATTACCAAGAATTGGAAACTCTTTTGATTCGTGCAGGTCTTCAAGAAGGCGAAGATATGGTTATGTCCAGGTTCCTGGGAGGACTTAACCGTGACATACAAGACAAATTGGAGCTTCAGACTTATGCAGACATTGATGAGATGATTCACAAAGCAGAACTCATTGAAGCTCAAAACAAAAGGCGTACTACCAGACCCTCCTTCACGCCTACTACCTCAAGGCCGAGAGACAACAACACCATGTCTAAACCTGCCGACTCCAAAGACACTAAGCCGTCGCAATCTGTGACAAAAGAGGGGGTAAAATCTGACGTTAAACCCAAGTCTAATACGTCTCTAGCTGGTGTACGATGTTTCAGGTGTCAAGGAATAGGACATTACATTCGTGATTGTCCTAACAAGAAGGCGTTTATGTTACGAGACGACGGGGAAATCATTCCTCAATCTGAGTCAGAAGGAGAGTCAACCTATGAGGAAGAAGAAGAGCTACATCCTGCCATGGGAGAGCTCTTGGTAACTCGGAGAACTCTTTCAGTTCAATCTCAATCCGAGGAATCATGCCAACGGGAGAATCTGTTCCATACTCGTTGCCTTGTCAAAGGTAAGGTATGTAGTTTGATTGTAGATGGCGGGAGCTGTACCAATGCAGCTAGCGAGGTGATGGTTCAGAAACTTGGAATGGAAACGCAGCCACACCCACGGCCCTACAACCTCCATTGGCTTGATAATGGCAAAGGTATTGACGTCAATAAACAAGTTAAGGTTACACTAACCATTGGCAGGTACGAAGACGAGATCCTATGTGACGTTATACCAATGACGGCCAGCCATATATTGTTGGGGAGACCATGGAAATCTGATCGTAAAGTCTTACATGATGGCTTCACCAACAAGCAGACATTCAACCACAAAGGCAAAAAGGTGACCTTGCTGCCCATGACACCTCACGAAATTTACAAGGATCAGCTCAAAGCCAAGTCCAAACCCACGCCCGAAGAGGAATCTTCTAACGGTTCAGTTCTACACCTTAATGCTAGGGAAGTTTCTGATTGTATTGATTCTGAATTACCTGTCTTTATGGTTATGTATAAGGAGTCCCTAGTCAGTGCTAATGATCGTCTTGAGCTGCCTGTAGGAATGTCTGATCTTTTACAGGAATTTAGTGATGTCTTTCCCGAAGACATACCATCTGGGCTCCCACCGATCCGAGGTATAGAACATCAAATCGATCTAGTACCAGGTGCTCCTCTACCCAACAGGCCTGCGTACCGAACCAACCCTGCAGAGACTAAGGAGCTGGAAAAACAAGTCACTGAATATATGGACAAAGGATACGTACGCCAGAGCCTTAGCCCATGCGCAGTCCCTGTTCTATTGGTACCCAAGAAAGACGGCTCCTGGAGGATGTGTGTTGACTGCCGTGCCATCAACAACGTTACCGTTAAATATAGACATCCAATCCCACGCCTTGATGACATTCTAGATGAGCTTTGTGGATCTACTATCTTTACGAAAATAGATCTAAGGAGTGGTTACCATCAGATTCGCATGAAGGAAGGAGATGAATGGAAGACAGCTTTTAAGACCAAGCATGGTCTTTATGAGTGGCTGGTCATGCCTTTCGGACTCACCAATGCTTCCAGCACCTTCATGAGACTCATGAACCATGTCCTCAGGGAATTTATCGGAGTATTCGTGGTTGTATACTTCGATGACATCCTCATCTACAGCAACGGTTTGCAAGAACATCTTTCACATATTCGTTCTGTTTTAAATGTTCTTCGATCTGAAAAGTTATATGCTAACCTTGCTAAATGTTCTTTTTGTACTAAGGAAGTAGTCTTTTTAGGATTTGTTGTGACAGCAGAAGGAGTTAAGGTTGACGAGGAGAAGATCAAAGCAATCCGTGATTGGCCAACACCCAAAACCGTGGGAGAAGTTAGGAGATTTCACGGTTTGGCAGGTTTCTATAGACGATTCGTGAAAGACTTCAGCACCATTGCTGCTCCACTTACCGAAGTGATCAAGAAAGACATTGGTTTCAGATGGGAAACCGCCCAAGAAAAGGCTTTTACAGCCTTAAAAGAGAAGCTTACCAACTCTCCTTTATTAGTCTTACCTGATTTTAAAAAGACTTTTGAAATTGAATGTGATGCGTCTGGTGTCGGTATTGGTGCAGTACTTACACAGGAAAAGAAACCAGTGGCGTATTTCAGTGAGAAGTTGGGAGGAGCTACTTTTAACTATCCTACCTACGACAAGGAACTCTATGCCTTGGTACGAGCTTTGCAGACCTGGCAGCACTATTTGTGGCCTAAAGAGTTCGTCATACACACAGATCACGAGTCCCTTAAGCACCTCAAGGGACAACAAAAGCTCAACAAAAGGCATGGTAGATGGATGGAATTCTTAGAAACTTTCCCGTACGTGATTCAGTATAAAAAAGGTAAGGACAATGTAGTTGCCGATGCATTGTCCAGGAGGTATTCTCTTATCTCTACCTTAAGTTCGAACTTAATTGGTTTTGAACTTGTGAAGGAACTCTATGAATCTGATCCAGATTTTAAAGAATAATATTCCAAATGCTCTAAATTTGCTTTTGAGAGTTATTTCAGGAAATATGGCTATCTGTTCTACCAAAACCGACTATGCATTCCTACGGGAACAATCCGAGAACTATTAGTGAGGGAAGCTCACGGTGGAGGACTTGCTGGTCATTTTGGTGTGGCTAAGACTTTACTCAGTCTTCAGGATCAGTTCTACTGGCCCCATATGAAGAAGGACGTGGAGAAAGTGTGCTCTAGGTGTGCCGTGTGCAAACTAGCCAAAAGCAAAGTTCAACCACACGGGTTATATACACCTTTACCTATTCCTTGTCACCCTTGGACTGACATCTCCATGGATTTTGTCATTGGCTTACCTCGAACCAGAAGTGGTCGAGATTCTATTTTTGTGGTTGTTGACAGGTTCAGCAAGATGGCACATTTCATCGCCAGCCATAAGACAGATGATGCAGTCAGTGTTGCCAATTTGTTTTTCAGGGAAGTAGTGAGACTTCACGGAATGCCGAGGGTGATAGTATCAGACCGTGATACCAAGTTGATGAGGACATTCAACCAGAGCTTGAACCAGACCTAACTGAACCTGATATCCAAGACATGATCAGCAAGATAACTAAGGCAGAGACTGTTCAAGAAGTGCCAGTACCAACCGTATACAAGGGAGCTATAACCAGACAAAGAGCTAAGATACTTCAACATAAGTTTAATGAGAGCATGATACTTGCTTCTGATCTTGAACAGGTTAACACTACTAAAGAAGCTACTGATGATAGCACCAAGATGGATGCCCTGAATATGGGAGAGCCAAGCTTGAAGGATGATGGACCGGATGAACATACCAAAGCATCAAGAGGAGATCCCTGGCCATTCATTCCAAACCACAGTCACAACAATCTGATGATCATTGCCATAGAAGACCAACTTGCCTAGCAAGACTCTTGGACTGATCAAGTAACTAGGCCAAGCTCCTTGTGTGTGCTCTTTTCCTTGCTCTTGGTTTTGTCCCAGTGGGTTTTACGGAGGAAGGTTTTTAACGAGGCCACAATCTGCTTCACATAATTCCTAGATGCTATTTCGGTCCAAGCTATGACGAATTATGTCATTTTGTTATATTTCCTTTTTTTTAAACTATAGTTTTTATTTCCTGACCTAAAGGAGCCTGTTCCTTTAGTCCTATTTATAGTTTTTGCACGCCCCCTTTCTTTGGGCAGTCTTGAATAAACAGAAAAGCTTTTCTTCGGAAACCCTAGAATTCTCTCTCTAGAATTCGGCTCCTTTCACTCTGCCTTGTGAGACCAGTACCTCCACGGCCTAGAGAAGCTTTGTGTTGTATCACGAGTCCCTCCATTCCTCGTGTGGTGCACTTCAATCCATCAAGTTACTTCTGTCCAGATTCCTTTGGTTGATTAGATCAATCCAGACGAGTCACCCCTTGTGCAGATCGGCTCCTTCTCTTGTACTAAGAGTCATACAGCCTTTGATAGCTTAGGCTTGTATCACAAGTTCTTGTCTCATTTTTGGCGCACTTTATGGGCGAAACTTGGCACCAAACTTTCATTCTCTACCACGTGCCATCCTCAGACAAATGGTCAAACGGAAGTAGTCAACAGATCACTATCAACCCTTCTGCGAACCATGGTTAGAGGCAACCTGAAGACATGGGAAGAGTATCTACCTTTTGTCGAATTCGCCTATAACCACGCTAAGCACTCTTCCACTTTATTTTCTCCCTTTGAAATTGTTTATGGATTTAACCCCTTGTCTCTTTTAGATTTGGTTTCTTTGCCTTTGAAGGAACGTAGCAGTTTAGATGGAAAAAAGAAAGCTGAGTATGTACGCAGACTTCACGCCAAAGCCAAAGAAAACATCGAGAAGAAGACAAAGCTGTACGCTAAACATGCAAACAAGGGGCGCAAGGAGCTGATTTTTGAAGTGGGAGACCTTGTTTGGGTTCATCTTAGGAAAGACCGATTTCCTGAAGAGCGAAAGTCTAAACTAATGCCAAGAGTTGATGGTCCTTTTGAAGTAATTCAAAGGATCAACAACAATGCCTACAGACTTGACCTCCAAGGTAAGTATAACACCTCAAGTGCGTTCAATGTTTCTGATTTGCTTCCTTATGTTGCAGATTCGGATTTGAGGACAAATCCCTTTCAAGAGGGGGAGGATGATATGATCATGGATAGCTCAAGCTCGGAGGAAGATGTTCCTGAGCCAGAAGGAAGTATCACATGATCTAAGACCAGGGAGTCAGCTCCGGAAGCCAGAGTAACACGTTCAAAAGCTAAGGAGTTAGCTAAGGAAGTCCGAGCCTTGATTAACACGGAAATGGAGGATCATCAAGCCACTGCTATCTACAACATATTCACCCATATTCCGCAAGAAGGACCAGGTGACTTATTTGAATAGCCACAAAGAGGATAATGTGTAGCTGTACTCTTTCCTTAGAGAATGGTTTTTTCCTACACCGGGTTTACCATTCTTAAGGTTTTAAGGAGGCAGGGCATTTTTTCTCTTCAATAAAGCTATTTGAATAAGTACTTGGTTTGGTTTTGGCACATAAAGACTTTTCTTTATGTCGCATGCTTTGTTGTTTTAATTCCAGACTTCATGCTGTTTTCTTTTATTTTTAGAACTACTTGCTGTTTTTCTTTTAAGGGTGTGTCAAAAACCCTAAGGCTCATGTGCCTCTCTCTTTCCTTTATATTTTCGTGACTGCTGCTTATAGAGAAGCAGAGAATAAACGTGAAAGAAACTTTTCCAGCAGAAACTTGTTCTCTCAAACTGATTCGATTCTAGACTTGAATCCGAGCCTCTAACGTGATCTTCATCATCCTGGAGTCTCTACAAACCAGAAACCATTGTTTCCAGCCTCTGGTTGTGTCGAAATCATCATTCCCATACTCATCAATCTCGCCATCAGTCCACCTCCAGCCCATCCGTTCATCACTCCATCGCTGCCATCATTCCCTCATTCGTCGCATAATCCGTTCTTCATTGCTTCAGCCTTTAAAACTTCAGAGTAACGTTCCTAAGATCGTATCATAAACTCTCTCTAAATCTCTTATTCTCACATGGTATCAGAGCACTTATGCTCTTGAGACCTATTCTTCTTCATTCTTTTACTTAACTTCCGAAAATCTCTGAGTTTTCTTTTCTATTTTTGGCAAAGTTCATCTTGTTCTTCAGCTGTTCTTCATTTCCAGCTCCAGAAATTGCCAAAAATGGACAATACCAAAGTAAACATTATAGTTACTCTCAAGGGTGCTAACTATCTTTTATGGTCAAGGCTTGTCAAGACAGCCTTGGGAGGACGAGGTCTCTGGTTCTATGTGACATAAGACAAACCATCAAAGAAGACCATCCTAGGAGAGGATGGTACTGAAGTGGTGTTGGCTGGCAAGGACAAATGGGGTCAGGAGGACCTCATAGCGTTGTCTATCATTCAGAACAGCCTTGAAGCTTCAATCTTGGAAGCTTACTCCTACTGTGAGAGCTCCAAAGAGTTGTGGGATACACTTAGGAAGGTGTATGGCAACATTTCTAATCTGAGCAGGGTGTTTGAAATCAAGAAAGAGATCAACAACCTGAAACAAGATGAAGGAGAGTTCAACCAGCATCTTGGAAAATTTAGAAGTTTATGGTCAGAGCATAACATGCTAAGACCAAGTTCTAGTGATCCTGAAGTCTTAAGAGAAAGGCAAGAACATGATGTGGTCTTTAGTTTGCTACTCACTCTAAATCCATCATACAGTCAGCTGATCAAGCATGTTCTTAGAGAAGACAAGCTCCCAAGTGTAGAAAGTGTGTGTGCGCTTATCCCGCAAGAACAAGCTACTCACACACTCTTTGAGAAGGAAATGAAGTCAGGTCATCCTAAAAAGAACACGCTAAGCAAGAATGGGAAAGTTGTGTTGTTTCATGAGTACAAGAGGACTAAGAAAACATAGAAGAAATATTTTGAAACAAAGGAAGATGGATATTAGGATGGCCAGGAATTTGCTCAAGTAGATTGAACCTCATACATTTGAAGGAATGACCATGTATTCTCCCTTCAGTAGTGATTCAAATGAAGAAGGAGCGTGGAGAAGTACAGATGGTGCTACCAGAACTGATGACTCAGTGACCAGGAGTGATCTGAATGACTTCATTAGAGCTGCCAAGGCTATCATCTCAGCTAAGAAGGCAGGTACAGAATCTAAACCTATCATTATAGATTCAGGATCTAGTCACCATATGATTAGTGATAGGAATCTGATTAGTGATGTAAAGCCTGTTGAAATGAGAACACCAGGAAGAGCTGAACCAAGTGGCAGGAGGAGAAGCTCTTCATGTGGTCTAATGTAGGAGCTTGAGTGAGACAAGCTAATATCTACACTCCAAAGAAAACAAGGAGGAGCACATAAGTGACGGTGTGGAATGGAGAGCGCCTAGTATGAATGTGAAAGAGAGCTTTGGGGCAGCAAAGCTATCATAACTTTATGGAGCAGAGTGAGGACGAAAATGGAGACCTTCAGGGATCCATTTGAGTGTGGCAATCACTCATGCTCCATAGAAAAAGAAGAATGAATAAGGTGCATGAGAAGAGCAAACACACATCACTTTGTGCAGATTGCTGTGAGGAAATATTTCAGTGTAGCCCAATCAGGTTGTCTACACAAGTTGCCCAAGAAGAAGAGTCCAATAGCATGATGAACTGATGAGGCCATCCAACCAGTAGCTGAACCAGAGACCAACAAGTTGCACCAATCAGCCAGCCAAAGGACCAGCCAGCATATGTGTTCAGTCAAAATGGCATATCTCACCAAAAATAAGGAATATTTACATGAAACAGATTTTCGTGCATACTACACTCAACAAGGATTCAATCACAATTGGAATCATACCAAAAGCTATCCGGAGCAGGAAGATATCAATTTTACAAACCAGAGGTTACCCAGCCCGTCCATCCGCGAGTACCCGAGTTTAGAAGCTGTTTCAAGCCCAATAAAGAAGTGATTTAGCTCAAAACATCTGATGGAATTCAATATGGATCTCTTAGCTTTGCAACAAGCCCAGAATGAAGAGAAATGGTCACGGAAATATGAAGTTATGGCCCAATCTCCAAAACCTGCCAAACCATTCCTACACTTGCCTTATTTGGAAGATCCGGGTTTTGCATCAATTCAATCTCAAGAAAGGCGACCAGGAGACCTTCTAAGTCACTCAGAGGAACTCCAAAACATATTAGGGAGCGCCAGAGTACACAGGATCAGGCGGATCCCAATTAGACCAGAAGATAAGCTTGGTTTACCCACATTGGCCAAACCAGCACCATTTAAGGAAAGTATCCAAGATCTTTTACTTGGTCAGTTTGGTTCGACCCAAACTTATCTATGGAAGCCAGGAGATCATCTTAACCATCCAGAAGACATAATCCACGATCCAGGAGAGTCCTATGAGTTCATACCATGCACCAACCAACATAGGATCAAGAAGATGCTCATTAACACAAAACTGCCTTATTTGGAGATTCTTGCAATCCAGTTCCAACAGCTCTTTTCTCATTTATTTCTGGACGTGATAATCACCTTAGAAGCAGTCAATAAGATCCCAAGGAAGCTCACATATCCCTTAAAACCATCCAGGTTCAAGAGAGACCAAGATTCCTCACTTGGAGCCAAAATCCCCCAAAAAGCTCCAACGGCTAGATTTTCAATTTCTTGCTTAGTTTTTGATTTGTTTCCTTTTCTAATTGTTTTAGAACATTAGGACCTTTGTCTCTGAGCATTATATAAGCTCATAGACGTGCATTGTAAAGATCACCCTCAATCTTAAAGTTAATAAGAAGTTTATTCAGTTTTATCAAAGATAGTTTCTTTGCATAAAAGTTGTTCTTTAGTTCCTAAGTTGTGAGAAGCATTAGGAGACTATAGAGCTCGTGGTTCATAGGTTATTTGTGAGATTCAAGAGCCTTGAGACACAGATTGAGAGAGTCAATCAGCACCCACGGATTGAGGGAGTCAATCACCATCTATCCACCATAGTCTTCCATCCATCCATCATCAAACGTTTATCCATCACTCATTCCATTTCTTTATCCATTTAGTTTCAGTTCTTATTTTTGTTATTCATAAACTCACTGTTCTTCCTTTATTTTCAGGTTAGATTGGACAGAAAGGGATAGCAAGTCGGCCATCATCACCATCCTTCCATCCGATCTCAATCCTTGCCGATAAGATCGACCCATCAACCATCCAAACCATCAACCCAGCTTCAGTGCCTGTATCATTTACCCTCTCTCTTGAAAAAGTTTCGACCTCAAAACTGGATAACCTGCACCAAGATAGAGCAAGTCAGGTTTCATCCTCCTTTGAGATTCTAGGGTCTTACCTTGGTATTTGATTGGTTTGATCTTTGCTGGCACATCTGGTGGTTCTCCTTTGAGTAGGAACGACATGATTACTCCTCTATTTTGGTAGGAAACTCTGGTGGGTAGTGTTTTATCTTCTGGACCGTCTGGAATCAATATATTGCTGATGACAACTTCTTGTTCGCTTTTGGTATGTAAACACCTTGTGATTTTATGTGGATCATTCATGTGATCCTTTGCCCTTGATCCTGAAATAAACTCAACACTTTTGGCAGGAAACAAGTGTATTATATCTAGGTTTAAAAACTTATAATCAAGAAAATTAAAGTTCAGATTTACCCAAATTATTTTAGCAAGTTGAAGAGTGATTGGCTCTTTGGCAGTATGTGTGCTCTTGATGTTTCTTACATCTTCTTCAACATTTTGTGGACATGTCAGGTGCTGTCCCTGGTTTTCTTGAACCCTCTCAGCATTGTTTGGTCGTCCATCATCTTGCTTTATTCCTGGATCAAAACTCTTTGGCAAAGACAAGTGCATAAATCCAGAATTTGAAAGTTCTAAAGGAACTAGACTATCACTTGTTTTACTGGGTTCCGGTTTCAATTCCAAGGATGTGAGTCTTATTTTCTTTCTAGATGGACAATTTACAGCAAAGTGGCCTCTCTTATGACATCTATAACATGTCTGAATTTTAATATTTTTAGAATTAGAGGACTTACTTTGATTTGATGATGCTGGTGGCTTTAGCAAACCCTGTACCATAGCTTCATCTTTAGGTTGGGGTTGTCCTTTCTCAAGAACAACTTCGGCTTTCTTTCTCCCTGGTTGTAAGGTTTCTTTTGGATATGAGAATGTGTCTGGTACCTTTATCAACTGGAGTGAACCTACCTGTGAACCCTCTTGCTTCTTTACAGTTTTCTTCTCTATAGCCGGTTCTATCTTTTGTCGGCTGTGATGAGCTTGCTTGCTTCCAGCCTTGAAGCTTTTGGTTGATGTGGGAGTGTAGCCTGAGTGAGAAACACTCATAGGGGACTGATATTCCTGCTCTGGAATTTTCTTCACAAACCCTTGAAGCAACCCTGATTTAAAACTCTCCCAAGTATGAGCTGGTTCTTGGTAGTACCATACTGTATACTGCTCTTTGTTCCACCAGTATAGAGCAGGGCCAATGAGTGTCTTAATGGCATAGGACAGCTTCTCTTCTTCTGGAATGTGGTGACTTTAGAACAAGGTTTCCATTGTGTCCTCCCACTTTAGGTAGTCCTCATCTCTTTGGCCATAACCAGAAAAGTTGATGGAGTATGCTTCAAGCTCAGTAACATTTCTTCCAGCCTCACATAAGGCTTCCTCCTCTTCAGTGAAGTCTTCTTGATAATCTGATTTCTCTCCATAGGCTTCTTCCATGTGGTCTACACTGATTTGAGAACCAGTTTCGTCTTGGTTTTCATCCTCTTCATCAGAGTAAGGTATCTCACACCATGGTATGTCTCTGGCTTGAGACTCTTCTTCAATTTCTTCTCCACCAGTATCTTCATCATCTTCATAGACTTCTTTGGCTTCAGAAAAATCTTCTTCATGCTTACTGATTTCAGAATAAGTTTCTTCTTGGCATGAGTTTTCCTGGTCAGCTTCATGATCAGCACGTCCTGTTTCATCTTCAGGATATTCATCTCCAGAAAAACCATATTTTTCATTGAAACTGATGTTGGATTCAGTTTCTTCTTCATACAATCCTTGGTGGCTGGTTTCTTCAATTGAATGATCAGGTGGTTCCGGATCAGGATATGGTTCATCAGGGTCGTCTCCATACTCTGAAATAGAGTAGTCATCATCAGACCATGATCCAACACAGCCATCCTCTTCACTGGACCATGCTTGGTCGGTTTCATCATGGTTGGTCTCTTGGCTTGAGTCATAAGGACTCTCTTCTTCTGAATCTTCTCCCATGGTCTCTCTTCTAAATTCTCTTCGTTTTCTCCTTGCAGAAACAGAGAAAAAGATGATTAACTCGTGCCTTAACAAAAGAAGAAAGAGGAATAAGCAAAGAAATGGAAACTTGATATTTCTTTGATTTTCTCTTCTTTTTTTTTCAAAACAATTTTTAACTTCACAAATCTCCTTTTTTGAAATGTATTAAGATGCACGAAATATATAAAGAAAAAAAAAAGTAATAACTTTTTATTTTGTTTTTTTTTTAAATTTAAAAGAAAAGAGGATAAGAATTAAAGACAGATTTTATGCTTATATGCAAATAAACCGAAAAAGGAAACAACTAGATACTCTTGTACCAAAATGATATAAACTAAGCTAAATGATATTTCTTTTTCTTTTCTGAATGCAAGCAATAAAATGATGCAACTATATGATATGCACGAAATTTATAAAATGATATGCTTCTTTATATGTTTTTTTCTTATGCAAGATTTAAACAAGAACAAATAAGGAAATGCAGATTTTTTTTTTAAATGAGGAATGCGAGTAACTAGGAATGGAAACTAAATAAACTGAATGAATGCAAACACAATGGGAGATATCTTTTCAAATTTTTCGTGGATCAAATGCAAGAAACTTCTTCTCTTTTGTTTTTTTTTTCTTATGAACACAAAAATGCAGAAACTATTTTTTTTTATGGCTTTTTCGATTTATGAATGCAAGCAAATGAAAATAAAATATGATGCAAGGATAGATTCGACCTGATTAAGGATGTTTAGCTCTGATACCAAATGATACAGGCACTGAAGTTGGGTTGATGGTTTGGATGGTTGATGGGTCGATCTTATCGGCAAGGATTGAGATCGGATGGAAGGATGGTGATGATGGCCGACTTGCTATCCCTTTCTGTCCAATATAACCTGAAAATAAAGGAAGAACAGTGAGTTTATGAATAACAAAAATAAGAACTGAAACTAAATGGATAAAGAAATGGAATGAGTGATGGATAAAAGTTTGATGATGGATGGATGGAAGACTATGGTGGATAGATGGTGATTGACTCCCTCAATCCGTGGGTGCTGATTGACTCTCTCAATCTGTGTCTCAAGGCTCTTGAATCTCACAAATAACCTATGAACCACGAGCTCTATAGTCTCCTAATGCTTCTCACAACTTAGGAACTAAAGAACAACTTTTATGCAAAGAAACTATCTTTGATAAAACTGAATAAACTTCTTATTAACTTTAAGATTGAGGGTGATCTTTACAATGCACGTCTATGAGCTTATATAATGCTCAGAGACAAAGTTCCTAACGTTCTAAAACAATTAGAAAAGGAAACAAATCAAAAACTAAGCAAGAAATTGAAAATCTAGCCGTTGGAGCCTTTTGGGGGATTTTGGCTCCAAGTGAGGAATCTTGGTCTCTCTTGAACCTGGATGGTTTTAAGGGATATTTGAGCTTCCTTGGGATCTTATTGACTGCTTCTAAGGTGATTATAACGTCCAGAAATAAATCAGAAAAGAGCTGTTGGAACTGGATTGCAAGAATCTCCAAATAAGGCAGTTTTGTGTTAATGAGCATCTTCTTGATCCTATGTTGGTTGGTGCATGGTATGAACTCATAGGACTCTCCTGGATCGTGGATTATGTCTTCTGGATGGTTAAGATGATCTCCTGGCTTCCATAGATAAGTTTGGGTCGAACCAAACTGACCAAGTAAAAGATCTTGGATACTTTCCTTAAATGGTGCTGGTTTGGCCAATGTGGGTAAACCAAGCTTATCTTCTGGTCTAATTGGGATCCGCCTGATCCTGTGTACTCTGGCGCTCCCTAATATTTTTTGGAGTTCCTCTGAGTGACTTATAAGGTCTCCTGGTCGCCTTTCTTGAGATTGAATTGATGCAAAACCCGGATCTTCCAAATAAGGCAAGTGTAGGAATGGTTTGGCAGGTTTTGAAGATTGGGCCATAACTTCATATTTCCGTGACCATTTCTCTTCATTCTGGGCTTGTTGCAAAGCTAAGAGATCCATATTGAATTCCATCAGATGTTTTGAGCCAAAACACTTCTTTATTGGGCTTGAAACAGCTTCTAAACTCGGGTACTCGCGGATGGACGGGCTGGGTAACCTCTGGTTTGTAAAATTGATATCTTCCTGCTCCGGATAGCTTTTGGTATGATTCCAATTGTGATTGACTCCTTGTTGAGTGTAGTATGCATGAAAATCTGTTTCATGTAAATATTCCTTAGTTTTGGTGAGATATGCCATTTTGACTGAACACATATCCTGGCTGGTCCTTTGGCTGGCTGATTGGTGCAACTGGTTGGTCTTATTGAGATGAAGAATCAAAGAGATGAAGATAAGGGCGAAGAAACAATCTGGTTGGGTCATTTATGTTCTGTCCGTACAAGTAAGCTTCTGTGACCTATCTTGGAGTGCAAGGCAAGACATTGGCTTACTGTCGACTAAATTAGTCTCTGGGAGAGTAATGAGACTGTTGGGCTTCATTTGACCAAGAGGAAGAGGTTAAAAGAGTTTGAATCAGAAGTCACGTGTTTCCCTAAGGCAATATAGCTGTTATGACCTGTCACTGTCTTGGCCAGGAAGTTGTCTTCTTATGGATTTTATCTCTTTGTTTATTCTGATTGTATGTCTATTTATTGTAACCATTCTGAATCAATGTAAGCAAGGATAATATCTCCCTTCTCTCTCTATTCTCTTCAATTTCGTCCATCATCTTCTCTCTCTCTCTTACTCTGTCCAGAAACTCTCTCTTGTTCATCTCTCTCTTGTTCTTCACACAAATCTCATCCAAACTCAACTATTCTCTTCTATTTTCCTTGTACTTTCTCAATTCTAACATGGTATCAGAGCATTAAGCTCCTTTCATTCCGCAAATCTCTATTCTCTATTTTCAAATTTTCTGTGTTCTCATCTTTACCCACTGGTCCATAGCTTTATCCACTGGGTAAAAGAATTTCGACCATGGAAATGGAGAAGAAGAGTCTTATTCCAGTGACCCTTGAGGGTCCTAACTATCTGCTATGGTCAAGAGTGGCCAGAGTTACCTTGGGAAGTCATGAACTTTGGGACAGCCATATCATGAAGGCTGAAGCTTCAAAGAGGATGGCTCAAGAGGATGGTCAGGTGAGTTGCCTGAAGGATGAAGATAAGTGGGTTCAAGAGGACCAGCAAGCACTTGGAATCATCCATAGCTCTCTTTCAGAATCAATTTTGGAAGCTTATTCTTATTGTGAAACTGCCAAGGATCTATGGGAGAGCCTTCATACTGTGTATGGAAATATCTCCAACCTGAGCAGAGTGTTTGAAGTCAAGAGGATTATCAATCATCTGAGCCAGGAGGAAGTGGAGTTTAATCAGTACTTTGGCAAGTTCAGAAGTTTATGGGCAGAGTTGGATACTCTCAGGCCTTTCTCTGTTGATCCAGAGATAATAAAGGAAAGATATGAACAAGACAAAGTCTTCAGTCTTCTCCTGAACCTAAATCCATCCTACAACAAGCTGATAAGTCATATCCTAAGAGAAAACAAGCTCCCAAACTTAGAAGAAGTATGTTCTCTGGTCCAAAGAGAACAAGGAGCAAGCCAACTCTTTAAGGAAGACCAGAAACCAGCTAATCACATCAGAAGTAGGCGTGAGAAGCAAAAGAGGATGGTGCAGGTCTATGGAGGTCATAGACACAAGCAGCAATCATTTCCTAGGAGAAACAAGCTCAGCAAGTTTAAATCTAGGCTTAGATTTCAGCCAGATACACTGAAGCTCAAGGAGGTTGAGCTAGAGGTTCTGAAGGGCCAATCTATGTATTCTGCTCTCATAAGTGAAGCCCATGGAAAGGCAGTGCGTGGCCAAGAAAGGATAACTGATGTTCCTATCAGCATGAGTGAGATTGAGCCACTAATCAAAGCTGCCAAAGCCATCATCTCCTCCAGGAAGTCTGGTGATCACTTTCCTATCTCTAAACCAATTATAATAGACTCAGGGGCTAGTCACCATATGATTAGTGATAGGAGTCTAATTAGCAATGTTAGACCTGCTCTTGGGAATGTTATAATAGCAAATGGAGATAAGGTTAAGATAGAAGGAATTGGGAATCTTAGGCTGTTTGATAGAGAGTCTACTGCCTTCTATATGCCTGGTTTTGCATCCAACTTACTCTCTGTGAAGAAAGCCACAGTGGACTTGAATTGTCAGGTGGTGTTTAGGCCAAATGATGTTGAGTTTCAGGATCTTGAGACAGGAAGAGTGATTGGAGAAGGAAACAGCCAGGGTGGTCTATACCATCTCCAAAAGACTAAGCCTTCTAATCTCTGTGCTCCTTTATGCATGAATAGCTCATCTGTGTGTGATAGCAATACTTGGCATGCTAGACTAGGTCATCCACACTCACGTGCATTAGGACTGATAATGCCTGATTTGATGCCCTTTGATCATTTGGAATGTGAAGCTTGCATATTAGGAAAACATTGCAAGTCTGTCTTTCCCACATCAGTAACAGTCTATGAGAAGTGCTTTGACCTAGTTCACTCAGATGTTTGGTGCTCTCCATGTGTGTCTAGAGATAACCACAAGTACTTTGTGACTTTCATTGATGAAAAGTCCAAGTACACTTGGCTGACATTGCTGCCATCAAAGGATAGAGTGTTAGATGCTTTCATAAACTTTCACTCTTATGTTACTAATCATTTTAAGGCCAATGTGAAGGTACTAAGATCAGACAATGGAGGTGAATATACAAGTCATGCCTTCAAAAATCACTTGGCCAAGCATGGAATAGTTCATCAAACAAGCTGCCCATACACACCTCAACAGAATGGAGTGGCTGAAAGGAAGAATAGGCATCTCATGGAAGTGGCTAGGTCAATTATGTTCCATGCAAATGTCCCTAAAAGGTTCTGGAGTGATGCTGTGGTGACAGCATGCTACCTGATCAATCGAATTCCTACCAAGGTGCTGAAGGATATATCTCCTTATGAAGTGATGAACCAAACCAGACCATCCATTCATCATCTTAGAGTGTTTGGATGTGCCTGCTTTGTGCTGATACCAGGAGAGCAAAGGAACAAGCTAGAAGCAAAGAGCATGAAATGTATGTTCATTGGCTACTCCTCTACACAGAAAGGATACAAGTGTTACAACCCTGAAACAAGGAGAGTGGTTGTGTCAAGGGATGTGAAGTTCATGGAAGGAAAAGGATTTTATGATCAGAAGAATTGGGATGAGCTTAAGGACCTGTCACAAGACTAAAACCGTGCCAATAACCTAAGAAACATCATGGAAAGCCTTGGTATCAGTTTTCAAAAAGAGAAGGATGAAACCAGAGCCTCTCCTACAGAAACAGAAGAAGTTGTAGAAGTCACTCATCCTGATCCTGAGGGGGGCAATGAACAAGAACCAGAACAGCAAAAAGGTTCAGATGTTCATGATCAGGAGAATGTACAAGAACAAGAGACTGCTCAAGTTCATGAGGAAGAGATGCAGCAAGAAGAACAATACTAGGTTCAACCACTGAGAAGGAGTACAAGGATCAAGAGGGATCCTTCCAACTGGGTGAACACAAGAGTCTACTACAACAGTCAAGCAGTAGCTCATCCAACCTCAGCAGTATGTTCTTTTGCGCAATTTCCACCTGAGCACCAAGCTTTCATCACTGGCTTAGATCAAGGGTATGTACCAAGATCTTATGAGGAAGCAATGGAACTTAAGGAATGGAGAGACTCGGTTGGGGATGAGACTAACGCCATGATCAACAATGACACTTGGTATGAGAGTGAACTCCCAAAGGGCAAGAAAGCTGTATCAAGCAAATGGGTGTTTACTATCAAGTACTTACCAAATGGAAAGGAGGAGAGAAAGAAGTCAAGACTAGTTGCAAGAGGCTTCACTCAGACATATGGAGAGGACTATGTGGATACATTTGCACCAGTAGCCAAGCTGCATACAATCCGGATCATTCTATCACTTGCAACAAATTTGGAATGGGAATTGTGGCAGATGGATGTTAAGAATGCTTTCCTTCAAGGAGAGTTAGAAGATGAGGTCTACATGCATCCTCCTCCTGGTCTAGAGCACTTGGTCAAGCCTGGAAATGTCCTAAGACTCAAGAAGGCCATTTATGGACTGAAGCAATCTCCAAGAGCTTGGTACCACAAGCTGAGCACTACACTGAATGGGAGAGGATTCAAGAAATCAGAGGCTGATCACACTCTATTTACTCTCCTTGGTCCAAAAGGCATTGTGGTCATCTTGGTGTATGTGGATGACATTATCATCACTGGCAGTGACAAAGAAGGAATCCAAGCCACCAAAGCCTTCCTAAAGTCTGTGTTTGACATCAAGGATCTTGGAGAGCTTAAGTACTTTCTGGGTATTGAAGTATGTCGATCCAAGGAAGGACTCTTCTTGTCTCAAAGGAAATATGCACTTGATCTGTTGAGTGAGGCAGGAAAACTTGGAGGAAGAACAGCTAAGACTCCCCTTGAAGATGGCTACAAGGTGCTGCGAGAGGGGGAGTTTGAGGACACTCCATTTGCTGATGTGAAGAAGTACAGAAGGATGGTTGGGAAACTCATTTACCTAACCATTACCAGACCAGACATCTGCTTTGCTGTGAACCAAGTCAGCCAACACATGCAGACGCCTAAGGTTCACCATTGGAACATGGTTGAGAGGATTATGAGGTATCTGAGAGAGGCTCCAGGTCAAGGTGTGTGGATGGGGTGCAATGGAACCACAGAAATTGTAGGCTATTGTGATGCTGATTGGGCAGGAGACAGGATTGATAGGAAATCAACCACTGGGTACTGTACATTTATTGGAGGCAATTTGGTAACTTGGAAGAGCAAGAAGCAGAAGGTTGTATCTTGTTCAAGTGCTGAGGCAGAGTATAGAGCCATGAGGAAGCTCACAAATGAGTTGATATGGATCAAGGGATTGCTTGGAGACTTGGGGATCGAGACTACATCACCAATCACAATGCATTGTGACAATCAGGCTGCCATTCACATTGCCAGCAACTCAGTCTTCCATGAAAGGACTAAACATATTGAAGTAGACTGCCACAAGGTTAGACAAGCTGTGGAGAAACAAATCATCCTACCTTGTTACACAAGAAGTGAAGATCAGTTAGCTGACATCTTCACCAAGGCAGCAAGCATCAAAGTCTGTGAGTTCATCCACTCTAAGTTGGGACTCATAGACCTCACTTCTCACTGACTCTCCTAACATGAAGGCTTCTACTCTTTTTCCTTAGTATGTTTTTGTCCCACTGGGTTTTGCACAGTAAGGTTTTAATGAGGGAAGTTCTTCATGTTTCCAAGCTTGACCAGTCTCTATGGTCAAGCTTGAGGGGGAGTATTGAGATGAAGAATCAAAGAGATGAAGATAAGGGCGAAGAAACAATCTGGTTGGGTCATTTATGTTCTGTCCGTACAAGTAAGCTTCTGTGACCTATCTTGGAGTGCAAGGCAAGACATTGGCTTACTGTCGACTAAATTAGTCTCTGGGAGAGTAATGAGACCGTTGGGGCTTCATTTGACCAAGAGGAAGAGGTTAAAAGAGTTTGAATCAGAAGTCACGTGTTTCCCTAAGGCAATATAGCGGTTATGACCTGTCACTGTCTTGGCCAGGAAGTTGTCTTCTTATGGATTTTATCTCTTTGTTTATTCTGATTGTATGTCTATTTATTGTAACCATTCTGAATCAATGTAAGCAAGGATAATATCTCCCTCCTCTCTCTATTCTCTTCAATTTCGTCCATCATCTTCTCTCTCTCTCTTACTCTGTCCAGAAACTCTCTCTTGTTCATGTCTCTCTTGTTCTTCACACAAATCTCATCCAAACTCAACTATTCTCTTCTATTTTCCTTGTACTTTCTCAATTCTAACAGGTCTCTGGTTCAGCTACTGGTTGGATGGCCTCATCATGAACAAAGAAGAAGACAAGCCCACCTATCAGATTAAAGATGAACCAGCAGCCCAATATGCTTGTGGATAAGTGAAGCCCAAACCTTATAAGGAGTGGAAGTCCATAAGCATGAAGAGAGGCCATGAGAAGAACAGGCCCAATACTGATCCAATAAGGAGAAGTAGCCAAGCACACAAGCTGGTGACAAGCATGTGAAGAAAAGTTAATAATAGCTGCTTGCTCATTATACAGCAGCAAAGAAGTCAACATTTGCTGCTACATATTTCTGATGAAACAAGAGGTGGCCTTGGTTTCTTCAGCTGGTTTTAGCTCATAGTTTTAGTATGCTGATGTAAACTGACGTGCAGTAACCTTAGGATTAAGTCTTGTACTTTTTATAAATGTGTATGTGTTTTTATTAATGAAAACTAAGAAAGCCATTGAGCTTCTTCCCCCTTATGCTCATGTACTTCACCAGAAATGTTTGGGGTTACAAATCCTTAAATTTCAACATGGTATCAGAGCAGTGTTATGCCTGAACCAAAAGCTTCCGCAAAATTAAAACAAAAACAGAGTAAGATCTCTGTTCAAACAATTTTCAAAATTCTGGTTACTGATGGAAGAGCTCAAGTTTTTGGGCCTTCAATACTCTGGTCACTTATTTGCATACTCTCATTCTCTAAGGGACGTGGCACGCCTAAGGAGAAACATGATGTTCAGTCTTCAAGGTTTTCAGAGAACTATTGGAGAGCTGATGTTGATGAGCTGCTGAAGATGCAGCTTTTGAAGACCAAGATGGTCCAGAAGACAAGGAGCTGGAATTCAGTATCCTTTCAAGCAAGAGGCGCCTTCCCATAAATTAAGGAGGCATTTGAAGCTGTTGAAGACAGCCTTTGGAGATCAGTTATGAAGATGTTCCAGAACTGGTCCAAACAAGAAGTTGTTCCTTCTCTCACTGCTGACTACTTGCCTACACATCAGAAGTGTTTTCCTGGGTGTTGAGATAAGGATGGCATTGTAAATTTAGAGATTCAGAGAGCTTTTAATGGAAGAACATGATGAACAAACTGAAGAACAAGAGAGAGAAGAGAGGATTCATGTAGGTAGAGAATAAAGAGAGAGGAAAGTGTTTTCCTTGCTTAGATTAGTTTCTGAGTACATGCCTATTAATAGGTAAACAAAACAAAAACAACTAATAAACAATTCAGACAAGTTGAGCAGAGAAAATATTAAACAATTGGGTCTGGAGCAGTCTGAAGAAGGGCAGGGGCTCGTCCAGCCATGTTAGAAAGTGACAGGTGAAGAATGGTCCCCCCCTCTCTCCATTTGAATTTATTTAAACTCTTCTGCCCTTGGCCTTATGCTCCAACGTCTATTTGCCTTTGTCAACATCCTCCTTTGGTTCTGAATAGAGTAAGCTTCCTTCCTTTTCAATTTAAACCTTCCCTTGTCTTGCAAGCCACGTTAGGGCACTCCTTGACCTAACTGTACGGACAAATGGTTATTTCATACTTGATCATTCTGGATGATTCTCTTGCCTTGATATCTTCTTCTCTATTATTCATGTCTTCTTGTCAACATTTATTTCCAGATTATTTATTCTTCATGTCAACACTCCCCCTCAAGCTCGACCATAGGGACTGGTCAAGCTTGGAAGCCATGAAGCATTCCCTCATTAAAACCTTATCTAGGTAAAACCACTTGGGAGAAAACCCAAGCTAAGGAAAAAGAGTAGAACACTCCATGGAGGAGAGATCAGTGACATGTGAGGTCTATGAGTCCAAGCTTTGGATGAATGAACTCACAGACTTTCGTACTTGCAGCCTTGGTGAAAATATCAGCTACCTGGTCTTCACTTCTTGTATAGCATGGTAGGATGATCCTCTGCTCCACAGCTTGTCTCACCTTATGACAATCAACCTCAATGTGTTTGGTTCTTTCATGAAACACATTGTTGGATGCTATGTGTATTGCAGCTTGATTATCACAATGCATTGTGATTGGCAATGATGTCTCCACTCCCAAATCCTTGAGCAGGTTCCTGATCCAGATGAGCTCACTAGTGAGCTTCCTCATTGCTCTATATTCTGCTTCAGCACTTGAGCAAGATACCACCTTCTGCTTCTTGCTCTTCCAGGTTACCAAATTGCCTCCAATAAAGGTACAATAGCCTGTTGTTGACCTCCTGTCCACTCTTTCTCCAGCCCAATCAGCATCACAATATCCCACTATCTCTGTGCTCTTGTTGCAACCCATCCAAACTCCTTGACCTGGTGCTTCTCTTAGATACCTTAGAATCCTTTCCACCATGTTCCAATGGTGAACCTTGGGAGCTTGCATATGCTGGCTAACTTGGTTTACTGCAAAGCACACATCTGGTCTGGTGATGGTGAGGTAGATCAGTTATGAAGATGTTCCAGAACTGGTCCAAACAAGAAGTTGTTCCTTCTCTCACTGCTGACTACTTGCCTACACATCAGAAGTGTTTTCCTGGGTGTTGAGATAAGGATGGCATAAGCTGGAGAGGTGGATCAATCAAAAAAAGTATGATGTTCCTTTGTATCTCAAGTAGCTGTGGCTGTGAAGGTTATCCAGTTGTGTTACCAACAGACCAGAAGCTACAAGAAGAACAAAGGTGTTTTTTTTTCAAGATGGTCTTTTGCAAGAAGAAAAACGTGTGAGAAACTTCTCAGGAGGAGAAGTATATTAATACGTGGTGTTAAGAATCGGATCTCTTATTGGTGATGGAGATCTCTTTATGTATCTCAGGAGGAGATAGTTTGTGTATAAACTCTTCTGGTAATAAGAGCTGTTTTAAGCAGCCTTGTGTTATGTGGATCACATCTCAAGCTCTCATGAAGCTGAAAAAGGGAGGCGTTCAATATAGCTCCCATCAGAAGCGGTTCAAGAAAATGAAGAAGCAAGGTGAATCCAAGTTGTAAAAAACGTCAGTACATACACAAGCTATTCCAAGGAGGAGATGGCAGTGCTATTGGTGCTACTTCAACAAACAAAAACAAAAACAGAACTTCACACAAAAGAAGAAGATGTGTACACTCATGATTCCCATTTCAAGATTGGCTTTCATTCCATATCCAGACCAACCTTGAGGGGGGCTGTTAGAATGTGAATCATGAAGCCAACCATGGAGACTAACCAACTGGTGGAATCCAAATAAGCTTGTCATTGCACGCAGAGCTCTACTGTAAGATGGCTGACCCAAGATGGCTGACCCAAAGAGGCAGACCAAAGAGGCAGACCAACGGTGACCCAAGATGGCAGTATTATACTCACGCTGACCACAAGAGGCAAACCGGCAGCACCTCCGAAAGACAGCTTAGATGGAGAAAGCAAGAAGGAAAGATCAAAGTGGTGGTTGAAGTGATTAACAAGGAGAAGTCCAGAGATGTACACAAGTGTTCTCATTGTGCAAGATAGGCTTTCATATTCATATCCAGCCTATCTTGAGGAAGAGTGTTGAAATGAGAACACCAGGAAGAGCTGAACCAAGTGGCAGGAGGAGAAGCTCTTCATGTGGTCTAATGTAGGAGCTTGAGTGAGACAAGCTAATATCTACACTCCAAAGAGAACAAGGAGGAGCACATAAGTGAAGGTGTGGAATTGAGAGCGCCTAGTATGAATGTGAAAGAGAGGTTTGGGGCAGCAAAGCTATCATCACTTTATGGAGCAGAGTGAAGACGAAAATGGAGACCTTCAGGGATCCATTTGAATGTGGCAATCACTCATGCTCCATAGAAAAAGAAGAATGAAGAAGGTGCATGAGAAGAGCAAACACACATCACTTTGTGCAGATTGCTGTGAGGAAATATTTCAGTGTAACCCAATCAGGTTGTCTACACAAGTTGCCCAAGAAGAAGAGTCCAATAGCATGATGAACCAAGAAGAATACAAGCCCACCTATCAGATTAAAGATGAACCAGCAGCCCAATATGCTTGTGGAGAAGTGAAGCCCAAACCTTATAAGGAGTGGAAGTCCATAAGCATGAAGAGAGGCCATGAGAAGAACAGGCCCAAATCTGATCCAATAAGGAGAAGTAGCCAAGCACACAAGCTGGTGACAAGCATGTGAAGAAAAGTCAATAATAGCTTCTTGCTCATTATACAGCAGCGAAGAAGTCAACATTTGCTGCTAGATATTTCTGATGAAACAAGAGGTGGCCTTGGTTTCTTCAGCTGGTTTTAGCTCATGGTTTTAGTATGCTGATGTAAACTGACGTGCAGTAACCTTAGGATTAAGTCTTGTACTTTTTATAAATGTGTATGTGTTTTTATTAATGAAAACTAAGAAAGCCATTGAGCTTCTTCCCCCTTATGCTCATGTACTTCACCAGAAATGTTTGGTGTTACAAATCCTTAAATTTCAACAAAGCCAGCCTCAGGGAATGTAATTATAGCCAATGGAGATAAGGTTAAGATAGAAGGGATTGGGAACCTTAGGTTGTTCGATAGAGAATCATCTGCCTTATATATGCCTCAATTTATTTCTAACTTGCTATCACTAAAGAAGGCTATAGTTGATTTGAGTTGTCAAGTGCTATTTAGACCTGATGATGTTGAGTTTCAAGACCTAAAGACAGGGCAGGTGATTGGAAGAGGACACAATCATGATGAACTCTATCATCTCAAAAGAACAGAACCATCTTCTTTTATCTGCATGATCAGTAATTCTCTGGGAGTTGATGGCACTACATGGCATGCCAGGTTGGGACATCCTCACGCTAGAGCTCTAAGCCTAATGCTTCCTGGTGTGGTGTTTGAAAATGAGGGATGTGAAGCATGTATCTTGGGGAAGCATTATAGGACAGTCTTTCCAAGGTCAAGTAGAATCTATGAAAAGTGCTTTGACCTTGTTCATTCTGATGTCTGGACTGCTCCTTGTCTGTCTAGAGAGAATCACAAGTACTTTGTGACTTTTATTGATGAAAAGTCTAAGTACACTTGGGTGACACTGATCCAGTCTAAAGACAGAGTGCTTGAAGCTTTCAAGAATTTCCAGACCCATGTCCTCAACCATTTCAGTGCCAAAATCAAGATTCTTAGGTCAGATAATGGTGGAGAGTATACAAGTCAAGCCTTCAAGCAGTGTCTAGCTCAGCATGGGATCATACATCAGACAAGCTGTCCTTATACTCCACAACAAAATGGAGTAGCTGAGAGGAAGAATAGGCATTTGATGGAAGTGGCAAGGTCAATGATGTTCCATACTAATGTTCTAAAGAGGTTTTGGAGTGATGCTGTGATGGCTGCTTGTTATCTGATCAACAGGATTCCCACTAAGATTCTTAATGATTTGTCTCCATTTGAGGTACTAAACAACAACAAGCCCTCTTTGGATCATCTGCGTGTATTTGGATGCCTCTGCTTTGTGTTGATACCAGGGGAACAGAGGAGCAATTTAGATGCCAAAAGCTCAAAAGCTATGTTCATTGAATACTCTCCAACACAAAAGGGTTATAAGTGTTATGATCCTGTGGCAAGAAGGGTTCTAATATCAAGAGATGTGAAGTTTGTGGAGACTAAGGGTTATTATGATGAGAAGAGTTGGGATGAGGTGAAGAATCTATCTCAATCAGCCTCAGATAAAGCAATCAATTTGAGAAGGGTAATGGAAAGCCTTGGCATCAGTATACCAAAAGAGAGGGTTGTACCTGTGCATGAGACCAGACAAGGTCCTCACGCCCTACCAAGTGAAGAGATGAATGAGGAGCCTGAAGATGAAGCTGTTGAGGTTACTCACCTTGATCCTCAAGGGGGAACCAAACTGAACAACAACATGTACAACAAGGAAGTTTAGTTTCTCATGATCAAGATGAGCAACAAGAAGGGTTAGTGGTGAATGAGGATCAGTCTAAGGATGATGAGGAAGCAACAGCTGTAAATGGAAATGTTCAGACACAACCATTGAGAAGGAGTACCAGAATCCGAAATCCTCCTTCCAATTGGATCAACACACGATTTTACTTCAACTCACAAGCAGTAGCTCATCCTATACAAGCAATGTGTTCTTTGGTTCAGTATCCACAAGAACATGTAGTGTTCATTGGTGAATTGGATCAGGAGTACATCCCAAGGACATATGAAGAAGCTATGGAGCACAAGGAGTGGAGAGATTCAGTTGGAAATGAAACCAATGCAATGACAGTGAATGATACTTGGTATGAAGCTGAGCTTCCTAAAGGCAAGAAAGCAGTGACAAGCCGTTGGATCTTCACCATCAAGTATAATGCTGATGGAACAGTAGAGAGGCGCAAGACAAGGCTAGTAGCAAGGGGGTTTACTCAGACATATGGGGAAGACTACCTTGATACTTTTGCACCTGTGGCCAAACTACACACCATAAGGATCATCCTCTTTTTTAGCAGTCAACTTGGAGTGGGATCTATGGCAGATGGATGTGAAGAATGCCTTCCTACAAGGAGAGCCGGAAGATGAAGTCTACATGAGACCAGCTCCTGGCCTAGATCACCTTGTCAAACCTGGAAATGTTCTTAGACTGAAGAAAGCTATATATGGGTTGAAACAATAACCAAGGGCTTGGTATCACAAGCTCAGCACCACTCTCAATGGAAGAGGTTTTGTGAAGTCTGAAGCTAATCACACTCTCTTCACTCTCACCAGTCAAAGAGGAATTGTGGTGATTCTAGTGTATGTGGATGATATCATCATCACAGGGAGTGACAAGGAAGGTAACCTCTTAACTAAAAGCTTGCTTAAAACTTCATTTGATATCAAAGACTTGGGTGAGTTAAAGTACTTCTTAGGGATTGAGATATGCCGGTCTAGAGAGGGACTGTTCCTATCCCAAAGGAATTACACACTTGATTTTATGAATGAGGCAGGTGATCCAGGAAAAAGAGCAGCCAAAACTCCACTAGAAGATGGCTATAAGGTGTTGCGTGAGGGGGAGTTTGAGGACAAACCTTATGAAGATGTCAAGCACTATAGGAGAATGGTTGGAAAGCTCATCTACCTTACCATCACTAGACCAGACGTTTGTTTTGCAGTCAATCAAGTCAGTCAGCATATGCAAACACCCAAGATACATCACTGGAACATGGTGGAGAGGAACTTGAGATATCTAAGAGAAGCACCAGGACAAGGAGTATGGATGGGTTGCAACAAGAACACAGAGATTGTGGGTTATTGTGATGCAGATTGGGCTGGTGATAGAGTAGACAGGAGGTCTACAACAGGCTATTGCACTTTCATTGGAGGAAACTTAGTCACTTGGAAGAGCAAGAAGCAGAAGGTGGTATCATGTTCAAGTGCTGGGGCTGAATATAAAGCAATGAGGAAGCTTACTAGTGAACTCATTTGGATCAAGAACCTGCTAAGAGACTTAGGTATACAGACTACATCACCAATCACAATGCATTGTGATAATCAGGCTGCAATTCATATAGCATCAAACAATGTGTTTCATGAGAGGACAAACCATATTGAAGTAGACTGCCACAAAGTGACACAAGCAGTGGAGCAACAAGTCATCTTACCCTGCTATACTAGAAGTGAAGACCAGCTAGCTGATATCTTCACAAAGGCAGCAAGCACAAAAGTCTGTGAGTTCATCCACTCTAAGTTGGGACTCATAGACCTCACATCTCACTGACTTTCTTATCATGAAGGCTTCTACTCTTTTTCCTTGGTGTGTTCTTCATGATTCCAAGCTTGACTGGTTTGCAAAGTCAAGCTTGAGGGGGAGTGTTGAGATGAAGAATAAATTGTAGACATGAATGTTGAGATGAAGAAGAAATAAGTTGGAGTTGATGAAAAAATTAAGACAATCCAGAAACTGCTAATTTGGGACGTCCATACACCTCAACCTAGCTTGACTTGGAGGGCAAGCAAATGGATAGCAGTTTCCTCAATATCTTCTCTCAAGTGACCAGAAGCTTTCTGGATTATTTAAAATAGACAAAGTATCTGTTGGGAGTAATGGACAAGAAAAGATCACATGTTCAAGTTAAGAAGAGCTGGGTGAGATGTCACTATCAACAATGTCTGGACGTGCCCTTGTCTTACTACAGCAGATAGAGCAGAGTGCCTTATTCCAGCAGAATTATTTTATTGTTTTATTTGTTTATTGTTTTCTTGTCTAACTTATTCTCATTATTTTCCCTATTTATGGGAGTATAGACAGAATCAATAGAGTAAGGAAAACATTTTCTCTCCTTCTCTCTCTTTACATTTCGAAATCTTCTCTCTCTCTCTTGTTCTTCATGTTCTTCAGTTTCCAGCAAGTAAAATCTCTCTAAATCTCTTATTCTCACATAGCATGCCACAAAGAATTCTTATTTAAAGCAGAGGAAACATTAGTAAAAGAACAACTAAAATCAGAAACAGGATCAAGCTCTTCAAGCATATATAACTCGCCCTTGGTAACTCCTTTTCCAATCATCTTTTGGCTCTCAATATCCTGAAACTCAACCTCGTTAGGTCTGAATATCACCTTGCAATTCAAATCATTAGTGCACTTCTTAACAGATAACAAGTTTGAAGTGAATTAAGGCATATAGAAAGCTCTTGAGTTCTTACTAAACAGTTTTAGATTTCCCACTACTCTAATAGGAATCTTTTCACCATTAGCAATCATGACATGACCATTAACTGGTTCAATGTCTTTGATCAGATTGGTGTCACTTATCATGTGATGGGAAGCTCCTGAGTCTACTATCAATGGTTTAGATGAGCTATTAGCAATGTGACAAGTAACTTCAGAACTAGAACAAGCAAGACTTTGGCGGTTCATTTCATTCTCTATTGTCCTACCGGTTCTATCAGTCCTAAGCTCATTCACATTTCCTAGCTTACTAGCAATCATTGAAGCACCAAGAGAATACCCATTAAGGTTACCAAAGGTGTTACCATTCTCCTTAAGCATTTTGATGAGAGCTTCAAAGTCAGACCTCCTTATGTAGTCCTGATCATTGTTTCTGCTAGTGCTTCCTGTGTGAGCAACCAGGGACTTTCCTTCACTCGCCTCCTTCTTATAACCATTGGTTGTCTTGCTTGAGCCGGCAGTAGTTGAGCCCTCCGAGATGTGAGCTCTAGCTTCCCTTTCCTTCTTGAACTTGGCTGGCTTGAGATGTGGGTGGAGAATCCAGCATTGACTCTTCTTGTGGTCGTGCTTCTTGCAGTGATCACAGTTACCATTAAACCTCCGGTCTTCATACTTGTTGAAAGCTGCCTTGTTTGCCATTGGGGTTTCAGCCTGATCGGTTTGAGCAGCTTGGTTAGCCAAGGTAAGCTCCCCCTTACCTCCAAATAGACCAATAGAGCCCTGCTCTTTTTGTATCTGAGCACACACATCTTCCAGAGATGGAAGCTTCTAAGCTCTCAAGATATGCTTGATGAGGCTGTTGTAGGCTGGGTTTAGGGTGAGCAGGATCCCAAAGACCTTATCTTGCTCACGCCTCTCATTCAACTCATCAGTATCAACCGTGTTTGGTCTCAGCATCTCTAGCTCGGAATAGAGTGATCGGAACCTCCCGAGATGCTTAGTGAACTCCATATCCTCTTGTAGCAACCCATTGATTGCTCTCTTCACCTCAAACACTCGGCTCAGGTTTGAGATGTTCCCATACACTTTCTTCAAGGTATCCCATAGATCCTTTGCTATTTCACAGTAGCTATAAGCTTCCATGATAGGAGTCTCAAGGGATCCTTGAAGTAGTGTCATCACCATCATGTCTTCTTGCTGCCATTTCTCCACCTCACTTGTGGCACTTTCAGCTTCACCTTCTTGAGTAATGAGCTTAGGAGCTTCATCAGATGTGATATGACCCCATAAAACCTTACTTCCCACAACAGTCTTCACCAAACGAGACCACAACATATAGTTACTCCCCTTGAGAGTAACCGGAACCTTCATGCTAACACTATCTATCTACAGCCAGCTTGACTTCAAAAGCTTGGAAACAAGTAGATCTATACCTTAGAACACGGATGAACCCATAACCGAGTGGAAAGGTTGAGTCTTTTTTGAAGGTAAGAACTTGAAAGACTCAAGCTTTTACACGACACAAGCTTCAAACTTCAGTCTTCTACCCGGATCTTCAAAGAACAGCCTTGGATCTTCAAAAAGCTTCAACATTGATTTCCTTCAACTCGATGAACACAAACCCAGATCGTGATGAACCACACTCTGATACCATAAGAGCTTTTGATATCTTAGTAGAAATGTAACCAGAAAGAGATTAAGAACAGACTTAGAAAGGAAAAGACTTGGTTTAGACTAAACGAGAAGAGAGATTATGAGAGACTATGAAGAACATATTGAGACTCGAAAACTTAGAAAGAACTGTATGCTTTATTCATAGAGAGAGTCCGGAATATATAG
>CAJHQP010007080.1:0-34267 GCA_905132765.1 Moricandia arvensis | reverse complement strand
AATATCTACCAATAAAGTTTCTTGCTGATCACAATAAACTCTCAACGTCCTAAACAGACTATGCCATCTCATAGAGATAGTTCTCGAACGCCCGACACAAGGGTAATAGCGTTATAAAATAAATCCAAAATTTTGGTCAGCACTTTCGGGAGACTTAAAAATTATCCCCGAAGAGATGCTAGATTCCTACCATACAAGTCACATAAGCCGAGAACATATCGCGGACTTTAAAGTGGGATGGAATTAGGTCCAAAGCGATAAGGGAAACGTCAAGCCGAAGTATTCATCGCACCACCTAAACCGTGATTAGACCTAGGTCTTACCCTAAACCCAACACACTAATCCCTAACTCTCAAGGCATGATATCGAAAGATACGAGATCCTGAAAGCATGTTTCTTCGTCCATATCTAAGCGCTCACGAAACTTTGAAAAACTTCTCAAACATCTCAAACGATCGACGAATAGGACGATCTACAAAACAGTTGGGATCGAGATGACAACTCTTATCCTTCCCTGTACACTTAACAAAAATCTGAATCTACGTAAACTCCTTTTCAAGTGAAAGCCTAGTTTAATTCATTAAAAAAGTCGCAAAGCGGCCGGGATCCGAAGCCACACGCTGTCATTGCCGAAACATAATTACAGCCATACTCGGCTAAATAAATATAATTTTATTGGCAGCAATGACGTGAGTGTGTTTTTATGTTTTAATTGGGTAATAATATCCTAAACAACAACTGTCAAATTAACCCTTAATACTCTTGACAAGAGAGATCATGTGTAGTACTTAGGGATCGAATCCACAAAGAACAATGACACACAATAGATTTCTTATTTCTAAAGACTAAGCTAGGTAACTATATATATTAGTAGCAAGTAATCAGACCAAGGAAATATTCCTTATTAGAAGGTATATATGCAGTATGGAAATATGCTAATAATGCAAATATGGAAATATGCTAGTAATGTAAATATGGAAATATGCTAGATCTAGGGTTTCGGGCAAGTGGATTATAGTAGATAGAATTTAAAGGTATATAATCATGGAACTTGAAACTAATGTAAAAGACACCAGCTCTCGCATGCGTGCCTAATCTATTGACCAAGTCCAATGTCTCAGCTCTCGCTTGTTGACACGGAATGACCCTCGATCGATGGCAATGATCCTGCGTTGATCGATGGTTTCTTGAGTCAAGCGTTATGACCTAGTTTGATAAGTTCACTAGATTGACTAAATCAAGTCTCATTTGTTTCTAGAAACTTAGCTCAGCAAAATAGATTCAGGTAGTAGACCATGCTTTCGCTTGCGCCGAACTATCCTATTATCACGGTTCTAGTTAGCTACTTTAGAACACAAGCAATAAACACAATTCTATTAATAGATCTAATAATGACCTTAGCACTTATATTGTTTAACTAATCCATCATTACCATTGATAAACCCTAAAGCTAATTGACAATTACTCAGACATAATTAACGTAAGAAGAATAATCTGAAACAATGCATAGATAAAATAATGGGGTTTCAAAGCACACTTAGAACACTTAGTACCCCTATTACTAGTACAAAATAGGACAAAAACCAGCATACTTAGCATGGTGCAATACATAAAGTATAAATATAAAACCCTAAAGTCTAGGTTAAAAACTCGTCCAAGGGTAATCTTGTGTCATGTCTCTAACTTGGGCTTGAAAGTCGGCTGTCTGCGAACTGGACATCGATCGATGGCAGATGTGCAACATCGAGATGTACAACATCGATCGATCTTGGTCATGTAACATTGGTTGACACCTACATTGTATCGTTGATCGATGGTAATCTCGTACTTCAATTCTCTTCATGATCAGCTACGGATTATTCCTCTCCAAATGCTCCAAAAGCTCCAAGTATCACCATATATCTCCAAAATGTACTTGGACCTGTAAAGACCTCAAAACATAGCCTAGACACACATAAAAGACCCTAAACAGAGTCTATAACATGGTCGAACACTGGTAATATATATGCTATATCACCTCCCCCGGACTTAACCTTTGCTTGTCCTCAAGCAAATAAAGCATGTAAAAGATGTTTTGAAAAGCGAGGACTCACATCTTGTCTAAGTATAACTGTCACCTTGTTTTATTGCAACCACATCCTATCAAAGCCAATCGCAGAGAAACTTTATATACCCTATCCTAGTATAGAAACCAAATCCATTCTACCAACATATTAGCAAATACTAGTCTGACTCGCCCCCTCTACTGTTTCATTTCTTTGCATAAAATAAAAGTGCAGACTTTACCTTGGGAGTATCGATCAAGGGACACATGGACTCTTACCTCTGCAAGTATCTGAAAACACAGGCAGCCTTCTCTGATTCCTTTCCTCTCTCTCTCTTCGCACTTCTTCTATGTCATCGTCTCCTTTCTTTTGAGGATATCATTTTATTTTTTTTAATTGACTGAGATATTTGGATAGGCTTCCCTGAATCACGCCCTAATGGTTTTTTCAACCAGATACTGTTCACTTCTTTTGACCTTTTTATCTCTTTCTAGGATCATATGAATCAAGCTTAATGGTTGTAGCCACCAAATTATGTTCGATTCCTTTTATAATCTAAAGGGGAGAGAGACGAGAATCAGAAGCACACAAACTTTTACCTTCCAGACTTGCAGAGGGAATCCGATCCAATGTACACCAAATCCCAAGCAAGCAAATAATGTCAGGATTAGTGTTGGAAATCAGCTTTAGTTCCTCCAAACTTTCTAAGCAAGTGTGATATAGTGGTAGGATGATCCACTTTGGTATCTCTAGTAATCTCTGCAAATAACCATCTAAGAATGGTGCTTATAGCATGGTTAGTCAATAATAAATCTAGATCATAGTCTCCTTCTGGACTCAATAATTTTTTTTGAAAAACTTATATAAATAGTAAATAAAACTAAGAAAAATCAAATAACATTAGCGAACCTCCCCCAGACTTAAATTACACTGTTCCTAGTGTAATCCGTCCCCGTATTGGTTAGAAAAAATAAATCATAAGTAATTAGCTCAAGTATAAAACACAATACCTCTCTCTGTAAGATATCATCGATCGATGGTCGGATATGGGTGTCGATCGATGCTAGACCTGTAAGCTCCTTTTTTTTTATAAAACTCAGAATAAAACACAATATCAGTAATTCCTCCCCTTCAGTGTTATACAGTCTAAGATTGGGGAAGAAATATATCAAATGGACCAATTGTAACAAGGAAAAACTGATGCACCTGCTCGTTGATGGTGACCGTCGATCGACACAGTTAAGTACCTATCGATCAATGCGTTGGTTGCTCCATAGATCGGCAGTGATCAAGTGTAGGTCGATGCCCTATGCAGATTGTCTTCATCGGTTATTTTTTTTTATCTGAAATAAATAAATACAAAAATTAGTAATAAAGGAAGAATAAAACTAATTAGAACTTACTAAACAGTGAGTTGCCTCCAACTCGGCGCTTGTTTGGAGTCTTAAGCTCGACATTGTGAATGTTATGACTAGAAATGAGGTTGATCAACACTTGGAAAACATGTGGCTACATCTTCATTGCTCTTCTGAAACCATGTACCAATGAAGTTTCTGATTGCCTCATCTCCTCTTATTTTCTCGTTCTTTATGATTTCCTTAGTAACTTCTAGTGAATGCATTCTTCTTTGTAGATTTTCAATAATGCGCTGGAGCATTCTAAGTATGGCAGCTGTAGTGTCTGACATTTTCTCTAGTTGCTGAGAAACATCTTCCTTCATCAAGTCCTGAGAAAAAACAATATAGAAGAACCTTTCTTCTAAGTAGCGTTTTGCTGTGAACTTCTGTCTGCCAAACTTAGTATCGATCGATGGCGTAAGGTTGTTGTCAATCGATGTCACTTCATCTGGTCTACTCGCATGCTCTCTGAAAAGTATCCATGTCTTGCTTCATCTCATCCATGCGTGTTGTCAAATTCATGAGGAATTTATCTATAGGATAGTAAACGTCATCAAGCCTCATATAGAATTCATCCGTTGACATCTTCTGAGCTTGGTAGATCACATGCACAATATCATCATCTCTGCTATACTGTATGTCTTCTGCTTCTGCTCCGTGTTGTCGATCGATGCTGGTTCCCTGCGCGTCGATCGATGGCTGTTGCAGTTTGTCCAAAGAAATTTCCTGATCGTTCAGCCATGACAAGGGCGTCTGCTACATCTTTCTTCGGTAAAGTTAGAATTCTCCCATAAAGACCACGTGCATGTCCTTCTATATCTCTGAAAATTCCAAACTCATCGCGTTTGAGATAACCATCTTCTATTTCTTTTGGTCCAAGTGAAGAGAGTGGTCTACGTTTGATGTCGTTTGATGGCCAAGATAGGCCGATTGTTGATTCTGGTTTGCCTACTCTTGCGTCCATTATTCAGCCAGCTTCATCCTCATCATAGTCTGAGTCAAACTCTTCGTAGGCTTCACCGTATTCTCGGCATTCCCAGTTTGTCTCGATCGATAGTCTATGGTTACTGTCGATCGATGCTCGATAATCAGACATGTGCCCAAAAAGGTTTCCAGCTCCATTGGCGATTGCAAGTATATCTGCTACATCCTTCTTCGTGACGTTTAGAATTCTGCCATCCATAGCTCTTGCGTGACCATCCTAGATCTCTCATAATACCAAATTCATCTGGTTGTAGATAACCAGCTTCTCTGTCGTGTTGTTTTACTGAATCATGTTCGGTTTCTGCTTCGTGTTCAGTATCAATCGATGGCGTAAGGTTACCGTCGATCGCTGTCGATTTCCCCGGTTCATGGGAAACATGAAAAACTCCAGCCTCTTCCATAGTAAGCCCTGGGTACTCGATCAGCTCTTCTTCTCTGTAGTTTTCATCGTATTCGAGGTAGGCTGGGTTGTAATCGTAATCAGCATGGTGGGTGTAGATCGGTTTTGGGGAATGGGTGTTGATCGATGTTGAAAGGTGGGTGTCGATCGATTGCTGATGTGCAAGACTGTCGATCAATGCCTAACCTACCGATTCCTCATTACACTCGTAATCGCAGAAACATGTGGCCACAAGCTCTGCATCATTACACAATTTGATCAGGGTAGCCTTGTTCTTATTTTTAATAGGTTCATAAAAGATATTTTTATCAATTAGTGATAGATACAACCTGATTAACTTCATGTCGCATATAGCTCCCACAGTAGCCATGAATGCCCTCCCAAGTAGTAGCGAAGAGTTCCAATCAATCCTGGTGTCCATCACATGAAACTCTAGTGGGACTAGGGTGTTGTTAATCTGCATTGGAACATCTTTTACTATCCCTCCTGAGTTCCCTCTTGAACAGTCTACAAATGTAAATGAATCATTGGAGGGTTCCACTCTTAGGTTCAGCTCCTCAGCCATAGACTTTGGCATAATTGACATGACTGTGTTTCAATGTTTTAATAGGGTAATAATATCCTAAACAAACAACTGTCAAAATAACCCTTGTGGGAACCAAAATTCGCACAGTCGATTTCCGTTGAATTAGGAACGCATGGTAAACCCTAGTTTCCCAGAGGTGCAAGATATAATGCTAAACCACACGCCAATCTGTCAGAAAATGAAGTAAATACGGAAAACAAAGTAAGAATCGAAAAGAGAGCAAATAGATGTCTTATTTCGATTTTTCGTATGAGCGTTTACAACAGGATAGGAGCCTAGGATATGAGAGTTGTCTGCGAGATCCCTAGTTCTAATAACCTAAGACTGCAAAACCCTAGTTGAGTCGCAGCTCGAATAAACAAAACGGAAAGCTGCCTAAATGATCTAAGTGCTAAGCTATATTTGCTCTGAGTGGAGATTTTCGTGTGTGTTTCAATCATCACCCTCAAAGTCCTTATATACTCCTCTAGAGGCTGTTTGCTCTTTCCCCTTCTGCCCTTGGTCGAATTTATTGCTTCGCGGAACTATTCCTTTTTTTTCCTTGAATTTCATGATTATCTTTGGAACTTAACATTTAATCCTTCAATCTTGACATTTATCCCTTCAAACTTAACATTTATCCTTTCCTGCAAAATAAAAGATATACCCGTCACAAAGTGTGGGCTTGATTTCGGATAAAATCGCGAGTGGGCCTTTAGCGAAGCTTTAGACCTCTTCAGGGTGTTTTCTGACTTAGGTGTTTCTACGATTTTATCAAAATAACATTGATAAGATGACGTCGTCCGAGAATGAGGATATTTGTATGAAGCGTGTGACTCTAGGTGTTTAGTTAACTGTTACCGTCTCATACGATCGACCCGATCTTTTATCGAGAAAATGAGTTCTTTCGGTAAGCTTCCAATGTAAATCCCGCTCGAGACAAAACAAAGATAAGTTCGATAAAGTATCGAAAGAGGGAGTTTAACAAGGTTGATGTGAAACTGGATTGATTTGATCCGACTTGCTGACAAACGGGTCAGATTACTCGTGTCACCTAATTCGCCCGTTTTTACTAGTTGGCCTTGTCTCGTTCGCCATACGGGAGAGTTGGCCGTGTCGTGCCTACCAACTCGCCTGTACGGAGAGTTGGACTTATCCAACTCGCCGTACGGGCGAGTTGGTTGGTAAGTTCCGTCTAACTCGCCATACGGGCGAGTTGGTCGGTTCGTGCTGACCAACTCCCCGTTAAGGCGAGTTGTCCTTGTCTAACTCGCCATACGGGGCAAGTAGGTCGGTCCGGGTGATTTGGTTGGTCCAGGCTGACCAAACTCGCCTTGTCCAACTCGCCCATACGGGCGAGTTGGTTGATTCGGGTTTCTTTCTTTCGAGTTTTGGCACAGAGACTTGCGTTAAGTTGTTTTCGAGACTGCATTCGTTTAGGAACACGATTATTAGATGCTGATTTCGAGAATACCGTCTTTGCCCCCAACTAATGTATTCTCCCGGTATGTTTCTGACGTCGATTTTGTCGTAACCCAATTTTGACCCCAATGGTTAGCCCCTAGCTCGTTAGAACTGTGAAGTTCTTGGGAGCGTTTTAAAGCATATTGGATGAATTAGGCGGAATCCGACGTCTGAAGCCTAGAGGTGAAAAAGTAAATCTTTTCTTCTATAAGTATGTGGAGTGGTTTTACAAACTCTTCATTTGTATATTTCCACAAAAAATTTTAAAAATCAGAAGATTTTCTCGTCTCTTTCATTTTTTTGGTAATAAGGAAGCTAATGTTTTCAGGGAGAGAGGTTTCCTCAATGTCTCGTGACGATCGTCCCTTTCCCGATGGTTCCAGCTAGCAATACAATGATGTTTTACCGAAGGTGGAATTCTTGGCCTATTCAGTTGATCCTTAGGAAGCCGAGGCGTAATGGGTTGCCAGGGGAGACGTGAAACCCCCCAGACCAGGTACGTGGGTCTTGCCTCAGTTTCGTTCCAATCACGTACAGGGTTGTCCCAGCAAAAATCTGTCCAAATGGGCTGGATGCCATCCGGCGCCATTGCCGAGTTCCCGACTCGGTCGAGTTTCATCTTCCAGAGGCAAGAGAAGTTTCTAAGTTCCCACCTATTGTTACCTTACGTGTTACGAGGTGTTCCTGACTCAATGCCATTTGTGGTTTCCTATTCCTGAGGTTATAGCGCGACTTCTCAATTGTTCTAAGATATCGATTGGTCAAATAAAACCTTGTGGCTTGCAGCAGATTTTCGGGATTCTCATGCGACGTTATGAATTGGGGATAACCCTCGATGCCTTTCTTAAACCAGTTGGGAAATCGTCAATAATTCAGTTTCAGCCCCGGTCAGGGATGATGATCATAAGTGAATTTGTGTCAAACTACCATGAATGGCGGAAGCACTTCTTTTTCGTCCGTGTTGACGATGCGTCCATAGAGGAAAACAGCCTCTCCGTCTTTAGGACCAAATGGGGTTTGAAAGGTATCTATGATCAAGTGTGACCCCTTTTCTATTTTCTTTGTTTTTGTGGAGTTTGATCTTTGATACATTTTTTCTTTGTGTTTTATTTTCAGAGACCAATCTTTTTCCTTCCGATTCCAGAAGGTTTTGATAACATCCAGGTTTTGCTTCGCGTTTGCCCGTGTTTTTGGGCAACGTTCAACCCCTAGAGGGTCCGTCATACTGTCTCTCTCTACCGATCTCGATATCTGCCAGACATGGCGGTTGAAGAAGGATCGGAGGCGTCCATGGATGGATTTGTTCCGTGTGTGGTTCACACGAGAGAAAAAAAGACCGAAGAATCGGAAGGATAAAAATCTTGTCGTTGAGGATGAAGCGGCTAACGAGCGGTGCTCCTCCGACAAAATACAGAGAGACTACCTAAATAGTCAGGTAGATGGGACAGTGGCGGTCGAGGCGATTCCGACGAGCCGCTTGGTTTTGACTATCCCTCCGGCCGCAGGTGGATCAAGTGAGACCCCGAAGTTTAACAAGGCGCTGAGGATGGTCAACGGGGTAAGTTCTTGTTATTTTCTTTTTAGAATTATCCTTTCTCACTTTGAGATACTTGGCAGGGCCTCCATATGATGAACCGAGCACTTCGGGCGAGTGAGATTGCTCGCTTGAGAAATGAGTTGGAAAGTTCTCGTCTCCGTGAGAAGGATTCGGTCGCGACTGAGGTTCGTCGCGCTTAAAGGCGAGGGAAGAGGGAAATGGCCGAAGTGATGAGGACTCGTCGTGAAAAGTTCTCTTATCAATTCGAGGAACTTACGAGAGGTTATAAGGACTTCAGACACTATCGCGAATGTCGCGGTGCCATGGGCGAACTATACCTCATGCAGGTTCCTGGTTATTCGTTTGATGCCGAGTATGCAAGGCAGACCGGGCGTATGAACGAGAGGGATGGGGACTTTGCGATTCCTCAGACCGAAGAGAGGATTTGGGAACAATGCGACCTGATTCCTGTTTCTCCCGACACAGTTGAGGCCGAGGTAGGGATGTCAATGACACAGGTGACGTAAATCAGCCGACGGCTCCTCTAGATGTCAACGGCTACTTGCTCGGGATATCTATGACAGATGTTTTGTTCTTGATGAGTAATCGCGAGGTTGCGACTGATTCGAGAATGCCCTCCATTATATTATTGCATGTTTCTGTCTTGTTTGTTTGTCGGCTGAATGTGGTCGTAGGTAGCTAGTCTAGCCGAGTGTGGCCTTGAATCCATGTATTTTACTAAATTTTATTTGACTAGTTCTTGTTTATGATGAATGGGTGTTTGTTAGATTTTGGACTTTGTCTAGTGTAGAAAGAAAACTCGAGCTGTCATCTCGACCTCTTACTTTTTTTGCGGATCGCCCTGTTTGTTGTTCGTGCGAGATGCTTAGGGAGTTTTCGAAGTTTTGGGAACGTTTAGATACAGACGAAGATACATGCTTTTAGGATCTCGTATCCTTTCGATATCATGTCTTTGAGGCGTTAGAGACCAGTGTGCTGCGTTTAGGGAAATACCTAGGTTTACTTTCGGTTTGAGGCTTTTCGATGACTAATCGGATTATGTTTTGCCTGTTTCTATTTCAACCTGACTCTGTTCCGATTTAATGTCCGTGATAGGTTCTCGACTTATAAAACTTGTCTGGTCAGAGTCGAGCATCTCTCGAGGGACAATTGTTAAGTCTCCCAAGAGTGTTTACTAAAATTTCAGATTTCTTTTACATCGCGCTGTTTATCCTAGTCGGATGTGAGAGGATCTGTCCTTAGGACGGACCAGGGTGCGTTTGTTTAAGACTGCTAGGGTGCTTAGTGGGGCCAATTGTCGAGTGTTTCGTAGTTGCGAATGGATTGGGGTGTGTTCTCCAAAATTAAGGCGACGTCTCGCCTATTTTTTCCGAAAACTCACCTTGCGTAAATAACATTTTAAGCATATGGAACCAGGATCCCGTGCTTTGATCGGGAATCGATGATGCGACCGAGATAGGATGGTGTAGAGTTGATTCGTGTTGAGGTAGATTTTTTGCGAGTTTCCTTTTCTAGGATGGCGTGATAATCATTTCGCTCGTGTAAGGATGCATGACATAGCGTTTATATGAGGGATGATAGACAATTTATGAATTTATAAAGAAGTCTTTATTGTTGAGAAAGTTTTGAAAATCTCGGGTACAAAAAATTCAAAAGAAAAAAAAAATTATTTCTGACTGTGGGAATATACGAGTGTTCGTATATGTACCCACTCCCCCCCTTTTTTTATAGAGGGGTATAGCTGAACTCGTCTTTTGACAAGCTGCCTACGTACCTCTTTCGAGGATCAAGCCATCTCGTAGTTCTGTTTGTTTGGACGAGTCTGTTTACTCGACCGTTGTGTTTGTGTCGACTGCATCAGTTTCTGAGTCGAAGTCTTCTGTTTGATTTGTCTTCTCTGTTAGGATGGGTGTGTCGGGCACTGGAACTGGTCGTTCGCTGGCAGTTGCTAGAATCGACGATTCAGGGTCGTCTTTACCCAAAGTACTTTCGGCTGACGCCTGGGCTATCCTCGGGTGTTTGGAATTTTTCATTGCGGTGTTCGTAATTTGTCTTAGCTTGTGTTCGTCCAGGAAGCAGCGTCTCGACTGCTTATGTCAGCCCCAAATTACGGCAATCCCGTTGTGAGTTGGGAACTTAATGCCTAGGTGGTAAATTGATGGACTGCGTTCATGGCGTTTAGCCAAGGCGTGCCCATGATGACGTTGTAGATGGCTGGATGGTCGCTGACCACAAAATCGACAATCTTGATGACTTATTTTGCTGCCACAGGTAATTTGATAGATCCGAGTGTCATTGATGTTATGCCAGAGAAACCGGTTAGCGGCATGGGTGATCGTACGACTACGTCTAACTCGATGTTCATCCGGTTAAGAGTGTCGCAAAAGATGATGTTGAGTGTGTTTCTGGTGTCTATGAGAACACTGGCGACCTCAAGATCTCTTATGACGAGATCGATTACGAGTGGGAAGGTCTTTCCGTTTGAGGAGTCTTGTCGTTTTTTCGGGGGGGGGGGGGTGGCGGGATCCGAGTCTCAAAAGAGATTCTTCATGCTGGAGTCTTCTGAGAGTTCTCCGAAGAGCAGTTTCGAGACCAACCTTGTGGCGAGAACTTTGCAGTTAATGGTTGAGTGCCCGCGTGTTTGGTGAAAATTGAAGAAGGTATTTTTGTCGTAGCTTGGATTTCGGGTCCAGGTATTACCCCGCCGTCCGTTCTTGCTCTGATCTGGAGTTAATAGCGTAGCTATGCGCTCTCTTTGTTTCTTTGTCTCCAAGTTGTGCGTTTCTATCGTTGCGAGGGTTTTTCTTTTTTAATTTCTGATCCGACCCCGGATCCTTTGATGTATTCTTTGTTGGCTTCCATTTTTGGGACAAAACCCTCGTCTCCGCTTCGACGATAATGTAATCTGTGGCTTTGTGAAGCGCGTCTTTTCCAAAGTTATCCACTTCCTGAATTTCAACTTGAAGCAGAGCTTTATTCGAAGTGCGTCTATTGCGACCTTTACACTTATCCCACTGACTCTAGCCATGACGGTTTTGAACCGCTTAATGAAGTTGCGGAGAGTCTCGTCCTCTCCCTGGGACAGGCTCCAAAGGTCCACGTCAGAGGTTTCTCGATCTATGAACATCAAGTATTGTTTGAGGAATCCCGAGCGAGCTGGCAGAAGCTTCCGATAGAGTTTCTCCTAAGGCGGGAGAACCATTCTAGAGCTGCTCCGCGAAGGTTCTCTACGAAGAGGCGGCATTCACCAGCGTCTCTCTCGTTTTCTCTGAATCTGTCTCTACCCATCACGACCAGAAAAGCCTGTAGGTGTGCCTTACGATCAGTAGTTCCATTGTAGGGCATCACTTTGACTTTCCCAGGATCCAAAACCCTAGTTTCAGTGATACGAGTAGTAAAGGGTGTTTTACGAGCCTGCTCGAGCAGTAGATTGATCTCCGGTGCAGTGATATTAACATGGTGGATTTGGGACTTCACCGCCCTGACTTTGGCTACCGTTTTCATGAGATCATCACGAAGATCGCGGATTTTGGAACTCTTGCTACCAGATTTCCAATTTTGTCGGTGTTTGCTGCGAGTGCTCCGAGTTTGCTCTACGGTCAGATCTTCCTGTTCTATCCAGAAGATAGCTTCTTCTTCTTCGTTCACATTGTTGTCGAACTGGGGTTCTTTCTTTCGAGTTTTGGCACAGAGACTTGCGTTAAGTTGTTTTCGAGACTGCATTCGTATAAGAACACGATTAGATGCTGATTTCGAGAATATCGTTTTCCCCCCAACAAACGCATTCTCCCGGTATGTTTCTGACGTCGATTCCGTCGTAACCCATTTTGACCCCAACAGTTAGCCCCCCAGCTCGTTAGAACCGTGAAGTTCTTGGGAGCGTTTTAAAGCATATTGGATGAATTAGGCACAATCCAACGTCTGAAGCGTAGAGGTGAAAAAGTAAATCCTTTCTTCTATAAGTATGTGGAGTGGTTTACAAATTCTTCATTTGTATATTTTCAATAAAAAGTTTTTAAGAATTGAAAGATTTCCTCGTCTCTTTCATTTTTTTGGGAATAAGGAAGCTATGTCTTAAGGGAGAGAGGTTTCCTGAATGTCTCGTGAAGATCGTCCCATTCCCGATGGTTCAAGCTCGCAATACAACGATGTTGTACCGAAGGTGGAATTCTGGGCCTATTCAGTCGATCCTTAGGAAGCCGAGGCGTACTGGGTTGCCAGGGGAGACGTGAAACCCCCCAGACCATGTACATGGGCCTTGCCTAAGTTTCGTTCGAACCACGTACAGGATTGTCCCAGCAAATGCGGTCCGAATGAGCTGGATGCCATCCGGCGCCATTGCCGAGTTCCCGACTCGGTCGAGTTTCGCCTTCCAGAGGCAAGAGAGGTTTCTAAATTCCCACCTGATTGTTACTTTACGTGTTACGAGGTGTTCCTGACGCAATGCCATTTGTGGTTTCTTCTTCCTGAGGTTATAGTGCGACTTCTCAATTGTTCTAAGATATCGATTGGTCAAATAAACCCTTTTGGCTTGCAGCACATTGTCGGGATTCTCGTGCGGAGTTATGAATTGGGGATAACACTTGATGCCTTTCTTAAACCAGTCGGGAAATCGTCAATAATTCAGTTTCGGCCCCGGTCGGGGATGACTATCATAAGTGAATTTGTGTCAAACTACCATGAATAGCAGAAGCACTTCTTTTCATCCGTGTTGACGATGCGTCCATAGAGGAAAACAGCCTCTCCGTCTTTAGGACCAGATGGGGTTTGAAATGTATCTATGATCAAGTGTGAACCCTTTTCTATTTTCTTCTGTTTTTGGTGGAGTTCGATCTTTGATACATTTTTTTGTGTTTTATTTTCAGAGACCAATCTTTTCCCTCCGAGTCCGGAAGGTCTGGATACCATCCGAGATTTGCTTCGCGGTTGCCCGTCTTTTGAACAACGTTCAACCCCAAGAGGGTCTGTCATGCTGTCACTCTCCACCGATCTTGATATCGGCTAGACCTGCCGGTTGAAGAAAGATCGGAGGCATCCATGGATGGATTTGTTTAGTGCGTGGTTCACACGAGAGAAAAAAGACCGAAGACTCGGATGGATAAAAATCTTGTCATTAAGGATGAAGCGGCTAACGAGCGGTGCTCTTCCGACAACATACCTAGAGACTAAACACACATAGCAGACCCTAAATAGAGTCTATAAAATGGTCTAAAACTGGTAATAAATAGGCTATATCGACTCCCCCAGACTTATCCTTTTGCTTGTCCTCAAGCAAACAAGTTGTGGAAGATGTTTTGAAAAGCAAAGACTCACATATTGTTTAAGTATAATTGTCACCTTACTTTGTTGCAACAACATTCTATCAAGCCAATCACAGAGAAACTTATATACCCTATCCTAATATAGCAACCAAATCCATTCTACCAACAGCTTAGCAAATACTAGTCTGACTCGCCCCTCTACTGATTTCATTTCTTTGCATAAAATAAAAGTGCAGGCTTTCCCTTGGGAGTATCAATCAACGGACACATGGACTCTTACCTCTGCAAGTATCTAAACACACATGCAGCTTTCTCTGATTCCTTTCCTCTCTTTCTTCTCACTTCTTCTTAGTCAATGTCTCCCTTTTTTGGAGGGTGTCATTTTATTTTTTAATTGACTGAGATATTTGGATATGCTTCCATGAATCCAAGCCTAATGGTTTTTGCCACCATATCCTGTTCACTTTTTTTGACCTTTTTATCTCTTTCTAGGATCATATGGATCAAGCTTTTATGGTTGTAGCAACAAAATCATGTTCGCCTCCTTTTTTTAATCTGAAGGGGAGAGAGGGGGGAATTAGAAGCACACAGACTTTTACGTTCCAGACTTGCAGAAGGAATCTGATCCAATGTATACCAAATCCCAAGAAAGCAAATAATGTCAGGATTAGTGTTGAAATCAGCTGCGGTTCCTCAAACTATCTAAGCAAGTGTGATATAGTGGCAGGATGATCCACTTTGGTTTCTCTACTAATCTCTGCAAATAATATTCTAAGAATGGTGCTTATACCATGGTTAGTCAATAATAAATCTAGATCATAGTATCCTTCTTGACTCAATAAAACTTTTTGAAAAACTTATATATATATATATATATATAAATAACACTCAAAAACAATCAAATAGCATTAGCGAACCTCCCCCAGACTTTCCTATTTCTTATAAAAATTAAAATAAAACACAATATCAGTAATACCTCCCCCAGATTTTAACAACACTATCGTCAGTGTATACGGTCTGAGATTTAGGAAGAAATAAATCATAAGGACCAATTTAAACAAGGAAAACTGATACACCTGCTTGATGATGGTGACCGTCAATCGACACAGTTAAGTGCCTATTGATCGATGCGTTGCTTACTCCGTCGTTCGGCAGTGATCAAGTGTCGCTCGATGCTCTATGCAGATTGTCTTCCTCGGGTTTTTTTATCTGAAATAAATAAATACGAAAATTAGTAATAAATGAAGAATACAAAATTAATTAAAACTTAGGAAACAGTGGGTTGCCTCCCACTCAGCGCATGGTTAGAGTCTTAAGCTCGACATTGTGAATGCTTTGACTAGAAAGGAGGTTGATCAGCACTTGGAAAACAAGTGGCTGCATCTTCGTTGCTCTTCTGAAACCATGTACCCATGAAATTTCTGATTGCCTCATCTCCTCTGATTTTCTCATTCTTTATGATTTCTATAGTAACCTCAAGTCAATGCATTCTTCTTTGTAGATTTTCAATACTGTGCTGGAGCATTCTAAGTCTGGCAGTTGTAGTGTCTAACATTTCCTCTAGTTTATGTGAGACATCTTCCTTTATCAGGTACTGAGAAAAATCAATATCAGAGAACCTTCTTCTAAGTAGCATTCTGCTGCGAACTCTTGTCTGTCGAACTCAGTATCGATGTCCCTCCCTCTGGTCTACTCGCATGTTGTCTCGGAAAAGTATCCATGTCTTTCTTTCATCTCATCAAAGCGTGTAGTCAAATTTTTTAGGCATTTATCTATAGGATAGTAAAAGTCATCAAGCCTCAAAACGTCATCAGGCCTCATATAATTCATCCGTTGACATCTTCTGAGCTTGGCAGATCGCATGCCCAATATCATCAAAATCTGCTCTGCTGTATGTCGCCTGCTTATGCTCCGTGTTGTCGATCGATGCTGGTACCTGTGCGTCGATCGATGGCTGTTGCGGTTGTCCAAAGAAATTTCCTGATCGTTCAGCCATGACAAGGGCGTCTGCTACATCTTTCTTCGGTAGAGTTAGAATTCTCCCATAAAGACCTCGTGCACGTCCTTCTACATCTCTGAAAATTCCAAACTCATGGGGCCTGAGATACCCATCATCTGTTTCTTCTGGTCCAAGTGAAGGGTCTTGTTTTAGTTTGATGTCTTTTGATGCCAAGATAGGCCGATTTTTGGTGCTGGATTGCCTACTCTTGCGTCCATTATCCAGCCAGGTTCATCCTCATCATACTCTAAGTCATACTCTTCGTAGGCTTCACCGTATTCTCGGCATGCCCAGTTTATGTCGATCGATAGTCTATGGTTACTGTCGATCAATGTATAGTCGATCGATGCTCGATAATCAGACATGTTTCCAAAAAGGTTTCCAGCTCCATTGGCCATTGTAAGTATATCTGCTACATCCTCCTTCGTGATTTTAAGAATTATGCCATCCATAGCTCTTGCGTGACCGTCTGGATCTCTCACAATACCGAACTCATCTGGTTGTAGATAACCAGCTTCTCTGTCGTGTTCTTCTACTGAATCATGTTCGGTTTCTGCTTTGTGTTTAGTATCAATCGATGGCGTAAGGTTACCATTGATCGATGTCGATTTCCCCGGTTCATGGGAAACATGAAAAACTACAGCCTCTTCCATAGTAAGCCCTCGGTACTCGATCAGATCTTCTTCTCTATATTTTTCATCGTATTCGAGGTAGGCTGGGTTGTAATCGTAATCAGCATAGTGGGTGTGGATCGGTTTTGGGGAATGGGTGTCGATCGATGTTGAAGGGTGGGTGTCGATCGATTGCTGATGTGCAAGGATGTCGACCGATGCTCAACCTACCGATTCCTCATTACACTCGTAATCGCATAAACATGTGGCCACAAGCTCTGCATCATTACACAATTCGATTAGGGTAGCCTTGTTCTTATTTTTAACAGGTTCATAAAAGATATTTTTATCAATTAGAGATAGACACAACATGTTTAACTGCATGTCGCATATAGCTCCCAAAGTAGCCATGAATGCCCTCCCAAGTAAAAGCGAAGAGTTCCAATCTATCCTGATGTCCATCACATGAAAGTCTACATGGACTAGGGTGTTGTTAATCTAAGTGCTAAGCTATGTTTGCTGTGAGTGGAGATTTTCGTGTGTGTTTGCATCATCACCCTCAAATTCCTTATATACTCCTCTAGAGGCGGTTTGCTCTTTCCCCTTCTGCCCTTGGTCGAATTTATCGCTTCGCGGAAATATTCCTTTTTTCCTTGATTTTCATGATTATCTTTGGAAACTTAACATTTATCCTTCAATCTTGACATTTATCCTTTCCAACTTACCATTATCATTTCCTGCAAAATAAAAGATAAACCGTCACAAAGTTTAGGCTTGATTTCGGATAAAATCGCAAGTGGGCCTTTAGCCGAACTTTAGACCTCGTCGGGCCGTTTTCTGACTTAGGCGTTTCTACGATTTTATCAAAATAACATTGATAAGATGATATCATCCGAGAGTTTGGATCTTTCGTATGAAGCCTGTGACTCTAGGTGTTTACTTAACCTTTACCGTCTGATACGATCGACCCGATCCTTTATCGAGAAAGCGAGTTCTTTCGGTAAGGTTCCAATGTCAATCCCGATCTAGACAGAACAAAGATAAGTTCGATCAAGTATTGAAAGAAGGAGTTTAACAAGGTTGATGTGAAACTGTATTGATTTGATCCGACTTGCCAAACGAACGGGCCAGATTGCTTGTGTCGTCTAACTCGCGCGTTTGGCGAGTTGGCCTTGTCCTGCTCGCCATACAGGCGAGTTGTTCGTGTCGTGCCTACCAACTCGCATGTACGGCGAATTGGCCTTATCAAACTCGCCGTACGGGCGAGTTGGTTGTGTCATGCTTCAGATGCGTCTGTATTCTGATCTGAAATTGTCATGGTTGAACGTACAAACAAGCTTGCATTTTGGTTCGGTAGTCGTACTGGATTTCTCTCTTGTCGATCAATTTTGTGTGTGTACTTTCGATCGATTCTTTCGTTCCCCTGTTGATCGATGTTGCGGAGGCAGTGTCGATCAATATTAGTAGATTCACACGAAGCCACTGAGTCTGTGGGTTACACCGTCGATCGATTCTCACCGGTTTGTGTCGATCTATTTATATTAGTATTCCACACGAAAATTGCTATCTTGGGGCTTATCTCTCTTCACTTCTTGCTAGAAATCATCATCAATCAAAGCATTGACGTGGTGTCGTTGCCCAGTCTCGATTTTCTCCTTGATCTAGCTCACATGCTTCTTAATGGTCTCATTTGTTTGCATCACTTGGTTCTCCAATTTCTTCACATAAGTGCTAAGGTTTTCGAACATGGTGTTGAGTTTTAGGTACAGACCATCTATCTTCACATTGAAATCCACTGTCATCTTCTGCTGTCCCTCTATAACTCTGTCAACCATCGCTTCAATCTTGCTTTCCTGACTTTCTGAGGGAGGATTCTGGTAGTAATTAGATCCATACGTCCTATTGCTGTTGAAAGGCTTTCGCCGCGAATTCTGATAAGAGTTACTCCTTCGACCAATACCATAGGAGATCTTTCTGAAGCCTGAATTCCATTGTCTCCGGAAGACATTCCCATCAATGTAGTTTACATCTTCTTCAACACACTCATCGTGCGCATACTAAATTGCTTCCACGTCCGAAAAAGTAACTTGTTCCTATTGTTGTTGAAAGGCTTTTCTTGATGTTTTGACCTTATGTGTCCATTTTATGATATATAGTGACTAGCCCTATCCCTCCCGACTCTGGAAGGTTTCACATCACCAGGTATCTACTTCGGGGTGGTCCATTCTTTTGGGCAACGTTCACTTTGAAGCGGGTTCAGCGCTGTGGCTCTGCACTGATCTTGGTTTCAACCAGATTTAGCGGTGGGGGAAGGGACGGAATCGAGCATGGACAATTTTGTTCCATATGAAGCTCGGGAAAGGAATGGAAGGTTGAGGTATCGCAAAGAGAAACACCTTATCGTCGACGATGATGTGGTCGTCGAGCCATGTTCTCTTGACAACATACTTAAAGTTTATCTCAACAGTCAGGCGGATGGAAATTGTGGTGAAAGGATTGATTTTGACGAGACGTTCGACTTCGACTTTCCTCCCGCCAAGGCAGGATCCAGCGAGGTGCCGGAGTTTACCCGGGCCTTGAGGATGGGTCAATGGGGTAAGTCTCGGTCCTTGAATATATAGTTTTTGGTAAGGCCGAGCCTTTCTTGACTTCGAGAGTTTTTGTAGGGTCTCCTCATGATGAACCAAGCTCTTGATGCGAGCAAGCAGGAGGCTTGCATGGCTCAGTTCAGGGCCGAGATGGCTGAAAAGAAGTTTGCTCGTCTGAAATATGAGTTTGAGAGTTCCCGTTGTCGTGAAAGAGAATCAGTTGCGACAGAGGATCGCCGAGCCGACAGGCGAGGAAAGAGAGAGATGGCTGAAGTGATGAGGAGCCATTGTGACAGGTTCTCGAGCGAGTTTTGGGAACTCAAGGGAGTTATAAGGGTCTCGGTGATTATTTTGAGTGTCGCGGTGTCGTGGGCGGACTGATTCTTACACAAGACTATTCGTTCAACGTCGAGTATGCAAGGCAGAAAGGGCGTATGAACAATCACAATAGGGAATTTGTGATTCCTCAATTCGAGGAGAGGATTTGGGAACAAAGGGATCCGATTCATGTTTCTCCCGACACGGTGGAAGTTAATGCAAGATCTCCTTATGAGACGGGTGAAGTGAATCAGCCGACGTCGCCCCTGGATGGGAACGATTACTCTATCGGGAGGTCGATGAACATGTATTTTGACCCTGACAATTTATCCTAGGGTTATCTGAATTATTGGGGAAGTGTTCCCTTGTGATATATCTATATTGTGTGGTCGTGTGTAGCGGGATAGCCCGTGTTTGGCTTCTAATCCCGGCCGTTTATCAGTTTTTGTATAAATCATGATTTTTGTATAAATCATGCTTTTTGTTTAAAAAGAATGTTTTGGTTTTTGTTAATTATAGAGGGAAGGATTCTAGTTGTCATCTCGCTCCTTAACCTTTTTGTGAATCATCATATTCGGTGCTCGTCCGTGATGTTTGAGTAGTTTTCAAAGTTTCAAGAGTGTTCAGATGCGGACGAAGATAGATACTCTCTGGATCTCGTATCTTTTTGATATCATGGCTTGAGACGTTAGAGTCCAGTGTCCTGGGTTTAGGGTAAGATCTAGGTTTACTTTCGAATTAAGCCTTTGTGATGACTAATCGGCTTTCATTTTGCCTGTTGCGATTTTAAGCTGACTCCGTTCCGATTTAAAGTCCGCGATTGGTTCTCGGCCTATACAACTTGTGTGGTCGGAGTCGAGCATCACTCCAGAGACAATTATTAAGTCGTCCGGAACTGCTGAACAAAATTTTCGATTTCTTTTATAGCGCGCTATTTATCCTAGTCGGATGTACGAGGATCTATCCCTTAGGATGGACCTAAATGCGCTTGTTTAGGACGGCTAAAGTGCTCGGCATGGCCAATTGACGAGCGTACGTAATTTATAGTCATGGATAGACTGGGAGCGTGTCCTTAAAGACCTAGGTGACATCTCGCCTGTTTTTTTTGAAAATATTATTTGTGTCAGTAACTTTCTTAAGTATGCGAGACCGGTGTCTCCTTTTTTGTTTGGGAGTCGGAGTCGACGATGCGACCGAGATATGTTTTTAGGGAGTTTTAATGGTTCGCGGAATCTGTTGATCCCTTAGTTGGTGTGACGAAGTTTCTTTGCTTAATGAGTTAGTGTGTTGTTGATCTGTTTTGAGGCGGGATAATTTTTCGCGAGTTTTCATTTTCGGGTTGGTGTGATGATGATTTTGCTCGTATGCGGATGTTTTTCCGAAAGTATCATGAGATGTATTTTGTGCTAAGGGAGATTTTGCGAGATTTTAATGAAGTCTTTATTGCCGAAAGCAGTTTTCAAAAATATTGACTACAAGGCGAATATTTTAGAATGCGGGAATATACGAATATTCGTATATGTACCCACTCCCCCCCCCCTTTTTGGAGAGGGGGATAGCTGAGTTTGTCTTTTAGGGAGCTGCCTACGTCCCCTTTTCCTGGATTAAGCCATCTCGTAATTCTATTTTTTGTGCGAGTGTGTTTACTCGGCTATTGTGTTTGCGTCGATCATGCTAGTCGCGGGATGGACATCTTATGCTGGGCTTGTCTTCTCTGGTTTGTCAAAATTGGGCTCTGGAACTTCTTGTTCTTTGGCCGTTTCTCGAGTTGTCGATTCTGGATCATTTTCGGTCGTTGACTGAGTTAGCTTCGCTCGTTTGGGCTTGACCATTGCAGTGGTTGTGATTTTTCTTAGTTTATGCTCGGCCAGAAAGCATGTCTCGACTGTTGCTGGCATCCCTAGATTGCGGCTATTCCATTGTTAGTCTGGAATTTAATGCCCAGGTGATAAGTCCACGGGACTGCCTTCATGGCGTTTAACCAAGGCGTGCCCATGATGACGTTGTAGATGGCCGGGTGATCGACGGCCGCGAAGTCAACAATCTTGGTGATTTCTTTTGCCGAGATGGGTTGTTTGATAGATCTGAGGGTAATCGACGTTGTCCCCGAGAAATTGGTCAACGTCTTGGGATATGGTAATACTTCTCCTAGCTCAAAGTTCATCCTTCTGAGAGTATCGCAGAAGATGACGTTGACCATGCTGCCGGTATCGATGAGAACTCTGGCAACCTCGAGGTCTCTTATCACGAGATCGATGACGAGTGGATCGCAGTGGGGTTGATCGATCCTGTCGGCTTCTTCTTCTTTTAAAGTGATTGCTCCTTTCTGGAAATTCTTCGGTGCAGACCAGTTGGGCGAGTTTGCGCTAGTCTCAGCCTTACGCTGATAAGCCTTGATGGCTGGGACGGTGTCACCGCAGTACTTGGATCCCCCGATAATCATGTTAAATCTGCGGCGGTTATTGTCGTTACCCTTTTCATATTGCCTTTTTCAATGCTTTTCTCTTGATTGATTTCCATGGGAAGGATTCGCCGTTTGAGGAGCCTTATCTTTTTTTTGTAGGGCGGTCTGAATTGTGCACAAGATCTTTCACACTGGAAACTTTAGAAAGTTCCCATGCGATCAGCTTCGCGGCTAGTCTTGTACCAAGAACTTTGCAGTTGATGGTTGAGTGTCCGCGAGCTTGATGGAAGCGTCACACGACATTCTCATTGAAGTTTGGATTCTGGGTCCATGTGTTTCCCGTTGTCCGGCCTTGTTCTGTTCAATCCGGAGTTGAAGGCGTAGCTATGTGCTCCTTGGGTTTCTTTTCCTCCCTATGGACGTTCTTGTCATTGCGAGGTTTTTTTTTTCTGATCTTACCCTGGATCCTTTAAAGACGTCTTGGTTGTTTTATGTTTTCACGATAAACCTTCTTCTCCTCTTCGAAGATTATGTAGTCCGTGGCTTTGTGGAGCGCGTCCTGTATCGTACACGGTTTCTCTAGAGTGATCCACTTCCTGAACTTTGACTTGTACCATAGCGTCTTTCGGAGTGCGTCTATGGCCACTTTGTCGCTAAGTCCACTGACTTTTGCCATAACAGTATTGAACCGGTTTATGAAGTGGCGTAGATATTCGTCCTCACCCTGGGACAGGCTCCAGAGGTCGAATTCAAAGGTTTCTCGATCTATGAACTTAGAGTACTGTTTGAGAAACTCCGAAGCGAGTTCACGGAAGCTTCCGATTGAATTTCGCCTCAGGTGAGAGAACCATTCCAGCGCTGCTCCCTTGGAGTTTTTTCGAAGAAGAGGCGGCTTTTGCTGGCGTCTCTTTCGCTTTCTCTAAACTTAGCTCTTCCCATCACGATCTGGAAAGCCTGCAACTGTGCCTTGGGGTCGGTTGTACCATCGTAAGGCGTCACCTTGATATTTCCGGGATCCAAAACTCGAGTCTTTGTTATGCGAGTTGTAATGGGCGTTGTCCTAGCTTCTTTGAGTAGCTGATTTATCTCTTGTGAGGTGCTAGTAGCATGATGGATTTGAGACTTTACCGCTCTAACCTTGGCTACTGTTTTCCTGAGACTATCGCGTAGATCGCGGATCTCAGACTTTTTGCTGGCTGATTTCTTATCTTGTCGGCGATTGCCGCAAGTGTTCCGAGTTTTCTTCTCGGCCAGTTCTTCCTGTTTCATCCCAGAAGATGGCATCTTCTTCTTCTGTCATAGGATCTTTGAACTGGGATTCTTCAGGAGCAGTGCGGCTTCTTGTACGACGTGGATGCACGTCCGCGTCTTCGTTTGTGGGTTTGTACTAACTATTGGAATCCACTTATATGGGCTCGATTTCACGTTCATATTTTTCTTCTTCAATGGGGTGGGGGGGGGGGAGGGAGCGGGGGAGATCCACTGGATTTTACTGTGCTGGTGCAGGAGTGGTTTCTTTGGGATTTTGTCAAACGGTTTTTCCTGCGCATTTCCGGATCGGTCCAACGGAGTTGCGAAACCGAGCCTTCTCCCGCGGTTCTGGTTTCTCCACGCGGAAGAATAGCCCTGGTTCTCGCTTTTAGGATTTCAACCTGCTTAGCGAGGGAACTCATGACCTTGTCTTGTTCTGCCGACTTCTTTTCTAAAGTCGAGAACATCTTCTTAACCTTGTTCTGCCGACTTCTTTTCTAAAGTCGAGAACATCTTCTTAACCTCCTCAAACGCTGCGGTGTTTGCATTGGCGTTAACCGCAGTGATGTTTGTTGCCGAAGTGTTTTCAACGTTGTCATCGCGAGTTTGTTGGTTGTTGAGATCGTGAGCTGACATGTTTGATTGAGCGATGGTGGCTGAGCGTTAGATTGATCTGTACCTCCCCTCCTTCTAGCGCCAAACTGTGGGAACCGTAATTCACACTGTCGATTTTCCGATGAAAATAGGAAAGCTAAGTAAACCTAACTTTCCCAAAGGTCTCGGATATCTGCTAAACAACACGCCAAGCAATCAAATGATGAGAACAAACAAAATTATTATGAATCAGTAAAACGAAAAAGAGAGCAAAGAAGATCTTATTCTGAATCTGTGGTTTGAGCGTTACAACAGGTAAGCCTAAGCGGTAAGAGCCGTCGACGAGTTCCTAGTTCTAACCTTGTAAGACCTGATTAAACCTAGTTGAGTCGTAGCTCGATAACCAAAAAACGGAAATATGCCTAAATTGCCCTAAGTGTTGTGTTTGCTCTGAGTAAACAATTGCGTGTCTCTGCCTCTTCAACTTCGACGTCCTTATATAGACCTTTTAGAGACGATTTACTCTTTCACTATCTGTCCTTGATGGATTTTATTGCTTCCTGGGAATATTCCATTTTCCATCGATCTTCGCGTTTATCTTCGGAAACTTTACATTTATCTTTTGAACTTTTCTTTTATCTTCTGAAATTAACATTTATCATTTCCTGCAATACAAAAGATGGGACATTCATAGGGATTGGGCTTAATTTCATATAAACTCGTGAGTGAGCCTTCAGCCGCGTTTTAAACCTTCTCGGGCTGTTTTCGACTTAAGAAATTTTACGATTTACCGAAAGAGCGCTTCCGAAACGACGTTGATCCGGAAGAAACTTCAAATTCCTCTATAGTGGAGGCAGCTTTAGATTTTTAGTTAATTGTTTCCTTCTTACACGACTGATTCGAACCTCATACGAGAAAGCAATTTTTTTAAATCGTAAAATGGTAACTCCGATCGAGATAAAACCAGAGCGAGTCTTACCCGACCCCGAAGAGGAGGCTATGGGGACAAGATGAAAATGGATTGCTTGATCCATCTCTCCAAAAGGGCGAGTTGCCCGACTTGCTTGGTCCAACTCGCCGAACGATCGAGTTAGCCATCACGCTTGGTCCAACTCGCCAAATGGGCGAGTTCGCCGTTATGCTTGGTCCAACTTGCCAAACAGGCGAGTTGACCATCATGCTTGATCCAACTCGCCAAACAGGCGAGTTGACCATCGTGCTCGGTTGAACTCGCCGAATGGGCGAGTTGGCAATCGTCCTTGGTCCAACTCGCTGAACGGGAGAGTTGGCCATTATGCTTTGTCCAACTCGCGGAACGGGTGAGTCAGATGATTGAGACTTATGGTTGGTTCATGGTTACGATACTCAGGATCCATTTGCTTGAGGACTTATCGTATCAATCCTTTCAAAATTTATACAAAACTCGATTTCGTTTTTTTACGCCCTACTTTTCCTTAAAATATTATAACCTCTTTTCTAAAGAGCATGTGTTCCGGGAAGTTTCAGTCGTTGATTCCGTCGTAAATGATTTTGATCCCGAGAGAAGATTAAGTCGAATCTGGGACATAAATGGAAAGACGACCGAACTTGGAGACATATATAAAGAAAAACCAAGATAAGGAGAGGAGAGGGGGGATCCGGAAAAATTAGGTTTTGAGGGAAGTTATTGTTAGGTTTGGGAGAACTTAGGATCTAGGCTGCTAGACTAGTGAGTTTTGATACTTAGAACGTCTTATTTTTTTGTTTCTTCGGTTCTCCACTAACAAATTTCCGTCCATCTTGTTTTTTAGTTAATCTCTGTAACTTTGCTTCATCTTAATCAATAAAACGCCTCTGTGCAATCTCTTTTGATATCTTTTTATTGTCATTCTTTTTGTATTCGTGTGTTTACGCATAGAATCCAGGACCTTAAGAAAAGTTAGGGTTTCCTAAATTTCCTCCGTTCAAAAAATTTACAGTGTGAATTCTGGTTCCCACAAGTGCAACATCTAAACTGACGTTGATAGTGGCCTACTTCCGAGTGGCAGAGTGAAACTTATAATCGATGTTGATAGTGGTCAACTTCCGAGTGGAAGAGTGAAACATCTAAACCAACGTTGATAGTGTCGTACTTTCAAGTGGCAAAGTGCAACGTCTAAATTGATGTGGATAGTGGCCTACTTCTAAGTGGCAGAGTGCAACATCTAAACCGACATTGATAGTATATTACCTCCGATCGTATAGTGCAATGTTTTATACAAATAAGAGCAGCTTACTCATGGGGTAAAAGCTCGATATAACATCCTAAAACCTCGAGGTTCAATGAAAGGATACGCCATACGACCTATGGGTCCCAAAGGGCTATGTGCTAGAACCTCTAGGTTTAATTAATGATTTGTCCTCAAACCTCCGAGATCCATGAGAATGTATCCTCCAACCTCTGGGTGTCTGTAAGAAAGTCCATACAACTTATGGATTCCTGGAGGAATGTCCATCCAACCTCCGGTTTCCTGGATGAAAGTCCATCCAAGCTCCGGGTTCCTCGACAAAAGTCCATATAACCTCCAGGTTCTAGGATGAAAGTCCGCAAAACCTACAGGTGATACTTCTAAACCATGTCCCTGAACCTACGGTTCTAGGAGGATATACTTCAAACCCATCAAATTTCAGGATCCTCCGGGTTCCAGAGAAACATGTCAGTAAACCTCCTGATTCACGAGGAGGTGTGCCAATACCCACTGGGCTTCAAGATGAAATATTCTGAAAGTACAGGTTACCTCTGAGATTCAGAATACAAGGTCATCCAAGCATGTATATTGGCCTACCTCCAGCGGCAGACTGCAATGTAATTAAAACTGTTGAGAGTGTTCACAAATCAATGGCAGAGTTCAACAAAAGTTCTCACCTTATTTATCTATTAGGGACAGTATTATTCACTAAAGACGACATGATAACTTGTCAAGAGATTGACTCTCGTACCAAGAATCGATTATGTTATCTCCCGGTACCAGGAAGACACACACTGAAGGTCCCTCTGCCAAAGGTGAAGGTACAATCTTGAGACAAGGCAAGAAGCTAAAAAAACAAAACCTTAAAAAACCATGCAAAACGCAACAAGGGGAATCGACATGAAGACCTAAAGGCCACTACTGCATTTAAAATCTCAACAAATATCACAATATTGATAACAAAAAAAATAAAAGAGGTGCAAGCAATGCCAGCATAATCAAGAACAAGGATTCTCAGCATTTGCCTCTGGGTCTTAATAAACCTTCTCATCCAACAAAAATCCTCATGCAGGCTGAAGTCATGGTTGGAAGTAAGGCCGAGCAGAGTTATAGCACACCAAGGCCAACACCGGGATAGAAAGCCTCAAACATGGAAAATCATAGGAGAAAGTGGTAGAGGCTGGCACAATCAATTGAAAGCAGAAGCAATAGGGTCAAGAGCAGTTAGCATAAGGAACAGCTGAGGCATAAGCATGATCATCATCCTTCCATATATGCTTACTGCCTCTCCATCAAACATTTGATCAACTTTGACTAATCTTCACCATAGGAGACATGTCTCATCCTTAAAAAGCATATGAAGAGAGTCTCACATGCTCAGCCTGATCCCCCCATGACAAAGTAGTCCAGCCTTTGAGCATCTGCAGGCTTCTACAGGGTGGTTTGCTTGATAACTCAGTTAAGGGTAAGCCAACAAGGATAAATGGCAGTGGTCCAGCTGCGGTCAAGTCACAATCATCAGGGAAGAAGGCAAGATGAGCCTTTGGGAAAATGTATCTCTTCTGCTAGGAAGGTTTTTCTCCTACTCAAAGACTAGGACACCCTTGGCATGCCATCATAATCTAGAATAGAGCCAGATCCACGTGATCATTATCACCCAGATGAAACACATTCCCCTTGAAGCATGTTTGTGAGTCTATCTACATTGGTCAGACAACGACATAATGCCCATGGGGCATGAAGATGAATAAACAACCTGAACCAGTCCATGCGCCTATATTGGACCAAGAATTCTCACTCATTCATCGGGTTATACATCTCCAACCCGACTATGAATATCTCAGGCCATGTACCCGTACAGTGACATACTACCACCAAGGCAATTTTATGGCTCAGGAATTAACATCCTCTTTGGAATACGAGTCGACGTCCTACTCCTGATTCAACAAGGAACTTCATGCCACAATGCATCTTAGGATTTCCTCTTAAGAAAATCATGGTATTTCCTGCCTTCAAACATGAAACCGGACAATAAGGGCCATATTGTTGTTGAAAAATAATCCAAGAGAAAGAAACTTAGGGTTAGAGCAGGACGTAAACCTATTGGTTCAAACTTCCGGCTTCCTACCTCCGACTTCCAGCTTACAGCTTCCCGGTTTCGAGGCAGATGATTCCCCCTTCCTCTGAGTAAAGAGGAAAACTTCAAAATAAATGTGAACATTCACATTTATCACAATATGGTCGGATCTCCTTAAATTGGAAATATTCTATTATGTTAGATACAATGAATATTTCCTAATTCGAAAGAGAGAGGCACAACCTCTATTATAAATATGGGGTTCGTAACCCTAAAGATGAGAGGTAAACACATCCATCTATGGAGAACATTAATTCCACAGCCGCCAAGGCAAGAATCCACCTACAAGACCATCTTCATCAAGATGTCTATGAATTTAAAATCCATGCAATTACTATCAACTAGATCAAGATCTATGCTCACTACAGCACGTCTACAACTCTATCTACTGGCTCAAGACACGATCTCCTGTCTTTCAGAAGGAATACTCCATGCTCACTGTAGCATATCAACACACCATGCTCACTGTAGCATACCGACTAGTATATCATCTGGTCCGACCATGCGCCCTCTAGACCAAATAACTCCTATCAACTACAGAGCCACCTGCTCACAAGGCCACGTACCAACACGGCTATGCGCCCCCTTAGACTATGCGCCCATCTAGGCTACGCGCCTCCAAATATATGAACTACGAAAGGTTTGATCCTTCACTGAAGGGTACGTAGGAAATCTCCACTAAAGGATGCAGCTATAAATCCAAACACCTTCCATAATTCCACACCTAGGAATCCGAATAACCCTCTGGAATGTGGGATCTTCATCATTTGAGTCTCTAAGACCATGCAATCATCGCTATAGAAAGGCAGCTCTTGCCTTGCGATCCATTTTTCCTACCGCTACCAAGACATTGACGACATATAATGGGCCATACCCATATGGCAGTATTATAAAGGCAGGATCTCCAGGTTTATCAACAACTAAAACTTGTCTCCCCCTTCCTATCATTCCGTAGAGCTGAGAACGAATCGCTTATACGTAAAAAAACCCTAATAGTCGACATTCTCAAGAATATGATGCACCAGAGCTTGTTATTCATTAACAACCCGCTAAAGGACAAGTCCCTATTGGAAAGAGAAGGAAGATTAAGCTTTATAAACATCTAAGGCGTGAGGCTACTAACAAGGAGAAGGATATTTCACCAGAAGGGCTTAAGATCCCCAAGGAAGAGTAGTTTAATGAGGCCTATTATAAATCAAAATCTGGATGTTTTTCAGAGAGACCAAAGAGATAGAAGAGGACATCAATCGGATGTTCTACTAACTCAGAGGCAAAAAGAAGAAGTTCATAAAGATGAAGAAGTAGGGTGAACCAGGAAAATTTGTGATTCCATGTATTGTTGCAGTTCCTATTTATCATTATATGTTATACTGGTTCTTTAATGAGCATCATACCAAGAACGGTGGTTACACAGTGGGGTCTCAAAATCGAGCGTTCTTATGACATCTTCATTTTTGTGGATTGCTTTATGGACAGTTCATGAAGGATTTTCAGAGACTTGGAGGTAAAGACTGGAAATGTTTCGTCCCTGTTGACTTCCATGATATCCAGTAAGCTGTGGGCTGGATGGTTAGGTTGCTAAGCTAAAATTAAGTAAATGGAAGTGCCTTCTAAAGTAGGTACCGATTTGATGTGCCTTGCAACTCTAGAGGTGATGCCCTAAAGAAAATGTAAGTCCCTACGTTTTCAAACCTCTTCCACACTTTAATTATATTTTGCTTGAGGAAAGCAAATGGTAAGTCTGGGGGGTTGATATACCATGGTTTTTACGCCTTTTAGATCATGGTATAAGTCCGTTATAGAGTCTTTATATATTTCTTTTGAGTTTGTTTTAAGGTCTTTTTTAGGTCAAGTTACATTTGGGAGCATTGTGGAGATAATGGAGTCACTTGGAGCTTAAAATGAATAAACACGTACATGTGCAAGAAAAGAGAAGTCATGGTCGATATTTGGAGAAATTTTCCATCGACACAAATGCAAGATGACAAGCCAAATCTATTTTTAGAATTATAACTTGGACCAGAAGTTCCTACTAATTGCAAGATGACATATGGCCAACTTTTAGACATATATTATCTATTTTTACAGCCATTATTTAGAAAAGCTTATTACTATTCCTAAGATTTTTGAAGAGAAGATCATATGAATCATTCAGAGATTTGATTGGAACTCTAGTATTTCTTAGTCCAGTTATTTTATGAAAGTCGTTAAATTTATCCTTATGTCTTCTTTGGATACGTGTGAGTAGTTTACTTGTTAGGCTTAAGGTTTTGTCGGGTTTAGATGAACTTATAATTTATTGAATTGGTAATGGTAATCATATTGCATCCTTCACAATGGTTGTTATTAATGCTTGTTTTCTAGAGTAATTAACAAGAACATGATCTAGGATAGTCAACAACCGCGAGAGAGAGTTCGACACATGAACTAGCATGTTGAGCTAAGGTGATAGATACAATGAGATTTGGCCTATGAAACTTAGTGAATGTATCAAATTGGAACTTTAATTCTTGTCTAGAATCATTAATTAGACCGACAACGAGGGTTGGCATCTGGTGGGTTAAATCATTTGATAGTAGTCGAATGCGAGAGATGAATTACTTACTATTGAATTTGAGATCTAGGATAGATTTTAATAAAACACCAAGTAACTATATATACGAGTTCTCATAACCTATTTGAAATCACTAAGTCTAGCACCCTTCATATCAGTATTCATACCATTTATTACTTTATTTATTGCATTATATTATTTGCCTAGATTAAACTATAAACATACACTCTGTTGTGTGATCCACACTCCAAGTCGATTTGATCCTTATGTTTTGAAATTGATATCTTATTTGAGAGAGTTGTTCTAGGGTAATTAGATCATATCAAAAATCAAATACAAAAGAACTATCACAAGCATAACTAGCACTAAAGAACACAAATCCTAGAAAATGTTTAGACACATATAACGGAAGTTCAAACCATATCATAATATAAGAAAATCCAAAGAGAGACTAAGTCCTAATGAATTTCAAAAGAGCATCATATAATGTGGAGGACTTCCCGTTACCTATATGTAGCAGACAAGTGATGATACCCAGAACTGAAACCTTAGGGTTGCTTACCACTTTATCCGTAGGTACCCCATCAGTACTCCAATTGCTTTTCTATTTCTAGGTATATGTTACACTTGAGTACAGAATGCACAGACGATGAGATTCTATGCATACTGCACAACTAGAAACATAAGCATAAATGCAAGTGGATTTTTAGGATATTACCTTCTTTCCTTAATGAATTCATGAGCGATGTTACCTAGTCAGTTAAAATGTAACATTTCATTTTGGTCATATATGTTGTCATGCCCACCTCATACTTAAAACATACGTCATATATTCACATTACCTTCACCCACAATAAAAATTTAAAAGGCCAATGCAAATCTTATTTCTAAAGATAGAATTAAAAAATCTTACAAGAACCGCATTTAAAATGAATAGGAAAGGCTTAAAACCAAGTATGAAGTCCTTAAAATGAAACAACTTAACGAAAATCCAACAACTCGAAACCCTAGCACCACACGACTACTCTTCCACTACATCGAACTCACCTGCAAGAAAGGACGGGTGAGCATTTCGACAAATACTCAGTGAGGAAAACTCTAGGAGCCCTGAAATCAGTCACCAACCATTATCACACAACATAGCATAAATATCTAACTTCAACATCCAGTAAGTCAATAGTAAAGAACAAGAAACAAGGTTAAGCCTCGACGGTACCAACATGAGGCTACGCCACCTCGATCCGTCCCCACGCTTCTCATGTTGTTGCGTGATACCACACCACCTCATTCGGTCCCCGTGATTTCAACGCCTTCACGCTATTACGCCACCTTGTTTGGTCCTCGCGTAATCTGCGCCACCTTATTCACACTACGCCACCTCATTTGGTCCCCCGCATGATCCGTGCTACAACATTCACATGATCACACCACTTCCGTCTGTCCCCGCATGATTCTAAAATTTCACTAGCGATGAATCATGCCACCTTGTTCGGTTCCCGCATGATTCAATAAGAGACGACGCAATGCCCGAGAACTCTCTAACACGTTGCACCGGCACACATAGGCCTTAAGTGTAACTCATACATTCTACCCACATATACATAACCCCTGTTAATATAATCATCACATACAATCCTCAAACATCATTCGACCATGTTTTAACAACCTAACAATAGATCTATGTCTTTCACACATCAAGCATCAAAATGTATATCATATGTATTAGTATAAATCTAGGGAAACAACTACATGTAGGGGTGAATGATAAACTAGACACTTCTACCATAATGAGATTGCAACAAGCCTTCACCTTAGCCTACATCTGTGGATCAAAAGATGAAACAAAGTAGATATGCATTCTACGGCTCCTTACAAACCAGATTCTACAAATACAAGGGTTCATTTCCAGCCAAACCCTAGATCAGATATCTAGAAATGAAAGAGATGAGATAAATAACAGAGAGAGAGAGCGAGAGTTGGTGAGGTATCATGCGGGGAACGAACGGGGTGGCATTTTCCCCGCCATGTTTCAGTCCCTTTCGTTGTTTCCTTTACTTTTATACTCTTTTTCTTCTAGATCCAGCAACTGAAAAAGAGTATAAGACTCAAGGAAACGGCAAGAAGGGACTGAAACATGGCAAGATCTCCTCTCCAGTGAGGCTACGCGGTAGTTGGTGGAGCTCTGTTGTCCGGCGGCTTCGCTATGTGTTGCTTCTCTAGAGAAGCCTAAGGGGCTTCCTCCTTTTTATAGGAGAGGAAGAGGAAAACCCTAGGATTTCTTCTACATGGGCCATAACATCATGGGCCTTTTCAATAACTATTGGGCTCGGTCCCGGTATGTGACAACTCTCCCCCACGAAACATGAATTCGCCCCCAAATTCACGTTAACACCCGATGGAACCTCAACACTCGGAAATAACATTGGGTAAGATGATCTAATTTGTGACTTTTGCTCCCAAGCATCCTCACTAATTCCAACACACACGGATCATCTTCGTCCTTTTCCCTTTGACATTCATGTATTTCATCTCTGAAACTTCAAAAGGTTACTTTGGGTTGTTAGATTGTGACTAATATCTTCTGGTGGCTTCTGAAGAATCAACGTTGGCTCTCGGACTAGCTTTCTCAGTACTGACACATGAAACACATTGTGAATATCTGATAGCTTCTGCGGTAACTCAAGTCGATATGCTACTGCGCTTATCTTCTCTGTGATGTGATATGGTCATAAAAAACCTTGGCTTTAACGTTTTCAACTTGCGGTACTCAGCTGTTCCTCGATAGATTCTCATTTTCAAGTATAATTTATCTCCTACGTCAAACTCTAGAGCTTTTCTTCTCTGATCAGCATAATTGTTGTGATGATCATGAGCTTCCTTCAGCCTAGACTTTAGCATTCCACTTGCTTAATGGTTCCTTAACCATTTCCATCTCTAAGTCACGTCTCTCCCCCACTTCTGTCCAACACAATGGAGTTCGACATGGTCTTCCATATTTAACCTCATATGGAGACATTCCAATGCCTTAATGGTGGCTATTTTTGTATGCAAACTGTACCAACAATAAAAACTGACCCCATTATCCTTCTTAGTCAAGTACACAAGCTCTTAGCATGTCTTCAAGTGTTTGTACCGACCGCTCAGACTGCCCATCAGTCTGTGATGATAAGCAGTGCTAAGGTGTACTTTAGTAATTAATGCCTTCTGAAATGCCTGCGAGAATGCTGATGTTTAATTTGGATAACGGTCTGATACTATACTTACCGGCACTCCATGTAATCGAAACCACTACTTCCATATACTTTTACACTAAACGTTCTGCTCCATCAGTCTTCTCTATAGCTAGAAAATGTGCTGATTTGGTGAGTCCTACCCACGATCACCGAAATCGCATACTTATTCCCGATTGTAATTAGCGACCCGGGTAACAAAGTCCATTGTCACCATATCTCACTTCCAATCGGGTAATGGGAACTCTTGTAATATCCCACTTGGGAATTGTCTTTCTGCTTTGACCATTCTGGCAAGTCTGGCACTGTGAAGTTCAAGTGGCAATATTGTGGTTCATACCGTCCCTATGGTAATTGCATTTCAGTTTCTGATACATCTTGGTGCAAAAGAGTTGTTCGCCTGATGCAAGATATCGTCTTTCAGATCCTAAATGTTTGGTACACACACTCTATTTTTAAAAAAGTAGGTTCCATTTTTGTTGTACGATATCCATACGATCAGTCTGCAGCAATTCATCCTCTTGTTGAGCTTGCCGATCCTTCCTAGCAAGTCTGATTGATCCAAAGAATCTTAAAGCGGCTATTCTATCCACAACAAATGTAGCACATAGCTGTAACTAGCCAAAGTGGCAAACAAACTCATGCACCTCTTTTGTCTTGATATCCGACCTTACGTTTTGAGCTTGAGTGTGTTTTTATG